>WQNJ02000302.1:0-87981 GCA_016584745.2 Phylloscopus trochilus trochilus | reverse complement strand
CCCCAAAAAATCCGCCCCATATCTCCCACAAATCCCCCCCAAATTCCCCCAAAGTCCCCCCAAATCCACCCCCAAATACCCCCAAATTACCCCAAAATTCAGCCCCAAATTCCCCCAAATTCCCCTCCAAATCCACCCAAATCCACTCCCAAATTCCCCCAAATCCACTCCCAAATTCTCCCCAAATTCCCTCACAAATTCCCCCAAAGTACCCCTAATTCCCTCCAAATTCCCCCAAATTCCCTCCAATCCACCCAAAGCCCCTCCCAAATTCCCCCAAAATTCCCCCAAATCCCCCCAAATTCCCCCCAAATTCCCCAAATTCCCTCCAATCTACCCTGAAGTCCCCCCCATCCCCCCCATCTCCCCCCATCCCCCCAAAATTCCCCCAAAATCTCCCCTGACCCCCCTAACTGCCTCCTGACCCCCCAAAATCCCCCAGCCCCCCCCAAAATGCCCCCTGACTCCTCCAAAATGCCCCCCAGACCCCCCAAAATCCCCCCCAGACCCTCCATAAATGCCCCCTGACTGCCCCCTGACCCCCCAACTGCCCCAGACCCACCCTAAACCCCCCTAAATCCCCCCCAAATCCCCCCTGACTCCCGAAATCCCCCCCAGACCCCCTTTACTGCCCCCAGACCCCTCCTAAATGCCCCCTGACCCCCCCCCAAATGCCCCCTTTACTGCCCCCGACCCCCCCAATTGCCCCGACCCCCTCTGAATGCCCCGTGACCCCCCAAAATCCCCCCCAGGCCCCCCCAAAATCCCCCCCAGACCCAACTGCCCCCAGACCCTCCAAAGATCCCACCCTGACCCCCCTAAATCCCCCCAGACCCCCCCAACTGCCCCAGGCCCCCCCTAAATCCCCCCCAAGACCCCCCCCCCCAAACATCCCCCCAGACCCCCCCCAACTGCCCCCTGACCCCCCCTAAATCCCCCCCAGACCCCCCCAACTGCACCCAGACCCCCCAAAATCCCACCCTGACCTCCCTAAATCCCCCCCAGACCCCCCTAAATCCCCCCCCGACCCTCCTGACCCCCCCTAAATCCCCCCTGACCCCCCAAATCCCCCAAAGACCCCCCCAACTGCCCACAGATCCCCCACAACTGCCCCCCTGACCCCCCAAAATCCCCCCAGGCCCCCCAAACCCCCCCTAAATCCCCCCCAGACCCCCCAAAATCCCCTCCAGACCCCCCCCTAAATACCCCCTGACCCCCCCCCAAAATGCCCCCTGACTGCCCCCTGACCCCCCCAACTGCCCCCTGTCCCCCCCTAAACCCCCCCCCAGACCCCCCCCAAATCCCTCGACCCCACAAAATCCCCCCAGACCCCCCAACTGCCCTCTGACCCCCCCTAAATCCCCCCCTGTCCCCCCCTAAACCCCCCCCCCGTCTGCCCGCCGCCCCTCCCCCCAGGCTCTCGGTGGGCTCCCCGGGGGTCTCGGGCTGCCGGGACCCCCCTCTGTGCGGGGGGGGCTGCGAGGCCATCGTGGACACGGGGACGTCGCTGATCACCGGGCCCGGCGCTGAGGTGGCCGCGCTGCACCGAGCCCTGGGGGGGTCCCGCGGCGGCGGGGGGCAGGTACGGACCCCCCCCCGGGACCCCATGGGGGGGACATTGTCACCTTTGGGACCCCCGGGACCCCCCCTGTGGGGAGGACATTGTCACCTCTGGGACCCCTGGGATGGGGGGGTGGGGACATTGTCACCCCTTGGGACCCCCGGGACCCCTCAGGGTGGGGACATAGGGACATTGTCACCCTGGGACCCCCGGGACCCCCTGGGGGGGACATTGTCACCTCTGGGACCCCCGGGGGGGGGGGCATTGTCACCTTGGGACCCCCCTGGGTGGGGACATTGTCACCTCTGGGACCCCTGGGACCCCTCTGGGGGGGGACGTGGGGACATTGTCACTTTGGGACCCCCGGGATGGGGGGGGGTGGGGACATTGTCACCCCCGGGACCCCTTTGGGTGGGGACATTGTCACCTTGGGACCCCCGGGACCCCTCTGGGGGGGGACATTGTCACCTTGGGACCCTCGGGACCCCCCTGGGTGGGGACGTGGGGACATTGTGACCTTGGGACCCCCAGGACCCCCTGGCGGGGGACATTGTCACCTCTGGGACCCCCCGAGGGGGGGGACATTGTCACCTTGGGACCCCCGGGGTGGGGGGACATTGTCACCCTTGGGACCCCTTTGGGTGGGGACATTGTCACCTTATGACCCCTGGGATCCCCGGGGTGGGACATGGGGACATTGTCACCTCTGGGACCCCCGGGACCCCCTGGGGGGTGTGGGGGACATTGTCACCCCCGGGACCCCTGGGACCCCCGGGGGGGGGACATTGTCACCCCTTGGGACCCCCCTGGGGGGGACATTGTCACCTTGGGACCCCCTTTGGGTGGGGACATGGGGACATTGTCACCTTGGGACCCCCCAGGGGGGGGACATTGTCACCTTGGGACCCCCCCTGGGGGGGACATGGGGACATTGTCACCTCTGGGATCCCCGGGGGGGAGGGGACATTGTCACTTTGGGACCCCCGGGACCCCTCTGGGTGGGGACGTGGGGACATTGTCACCTTGAGACCCGTGGGACCCCCGGGACCCCCCCTGGGGGCGTGGGGACATTGGGACATTGTCACCTTGGGACCCCCGGGACCCCTCAGGGTGGGGACATGGGGACATTGTCACCCCTGGGACCCCCAAGACCCCCCTGGAGGGGGCATTGTCACCTTGGGACCCCCGGGACCCCCTGGGAGAGGACATTGTCACCTCTGGGACCCCCCTGGGAGGGACATTGTCACCCCTGGGACCCCTTTGGGTGGGGACATTGTCACTTTGGGAGCCCCGGGACCCCCAGGACCCTCCTGGGGGGGGGGACATGGGAACATTGTCACCTTGGGACCCCGGGATGGGGGGGTGGGGACATTGTCACCTCTGGGACCCCCCTGGGGGGGGACATGGGGACATTGTCACCCCTGGGACCCCCGGATGGGGACATTGTCACTTTGGGACCCCTTTGGGTGGGGACATTGTCACCTTGGGACCCCTGGGACCCCCGGGGTGGGGACATTGTCACCTTGTCACCCTTGGTGCCCTCTGGCTGGGGGGTCCCCTGGGTGCCCCCCCCCGTTGGGTGGGGGTCCCTGGGTGCCCCCCAGGTGTGCCCAGGTGTGCCCAGGTGTGCCCAGGTGTGCCCCAGGTGTCCCCTCCCCCGCAGTACCTGCTGGACTGTGACAAGGTGCCCTCCATGCCCAACGTCACCTTCGTGCTGGGGGGGAAGGAGTTCACGCTCAGCGCCCGCGACTACGTCCTGCAGGTGAGGCACACCTGGGCACACCTGGGACACACCTGGGGTCAGCTGGGGACAGCTGGGGGTACCTGGGATACACCTGGGGACACCTGGGCACACCTGGGGACACCTGGGGACACCTGGGGGTACCTGGGCACACCTGGGGACACCTGGGGTTACACCTGGGGCACACCTGGGGACACCTGGGAGTACCTGGGACACACCTCGGCACACCTGGGGACACCTGGGGCACACCTGAGGACACCTGGGATACACCTGGGGGTACCTGGGACACATCTGTGATACACCTGTGTCACCTGGGCACACCTGGGGCACACCTGGGGGTACCTGGGGGTAATTGGGACACCTGGGGACATCTGGGCACACCTGGGACACACCTGGGGACACCTGGGACACCTGGGGCACCTGGGGACACACCTGGGGCACACCTGTGTGCCACCTGTGTGTCACCTGTGTGCCACCTCCATGTCCCCTCCGTGTCCCCTGTCCCACTTTCCCCTGTGTCCCCTCATCTGTCCCCTCACCTGTGTCACCTGTCCCCTCACCTGTGTCACCTGTGTTACCTGTCCCAGGTGTCGCAGTGGGGCGCCCCCACCTGCCTCAGCGGGTTTATGTCCCCTCACCTGTGTCACCTGTCTCACCTGTCCCAGGTGTCTCAGTGGGGTTCCCCCACCTGTCTCAGCGGGTTCATGGTTCCTCACCTGTGTCACCTGTCCCCTCACCTGTCTCACCTGTCGCAGGTGTCGCAGTGGGGCGCCCCCACCTGTCTCAGCAGGTTCATGGCCCCTCACCTGTCTCACCTGTGTCACCTGTCTCACCTGTCCCCTCACCTGTCCCCAGGTGTCTCAGTGGGGCGCCCCCACCTGTCTCAGCGGGTTCATGGCGCTGGACGTCCCCTGATGTCCCCTCACCTGTCTCACCTGTCCCCTCACCTGTCCCCTCACCTGTCTCACCTGTCTCACCTGTGTTACCTGTCCCCAGGTGTCTCAGTGGAGTTCCCCCACCTGTCTCAGCGGGTTCATGGCCCCTCACCTGTCTCACCTGTCCCAGGTGTCTCAGTGGGGCACCCCCACCTGCCTCAGCGGGTTCATGGCCCCTCACCTGTGTCACCTGTCCCCTCACCTGTCTCACCTGTCTCACCTGTCTCACCTGTGTTACCTGTCCCAGGTGTCTCAGTGGG
Source organism: Phylloscopus trochilus trochilus (assembly GCA_016584745.2). NCBI lineage: Eukaryota > Metazoa > Chordata > Aves > Passeriformes > Phylloscopidae > Phylloscopus > Phylloscopus trochilus. The sequence continues at coordinate 83,484 of WQNJ02000302.1, read as the reverse complement.
GCGCCCCCACCTGCCTCAGCGGGTTCATGGCCCCTCACCTGTGTCACCTGTCCCCTCACCTGTCCCCTCACCTGTCCCCTCACCTCTGTCACCTGTCTCACCTGTCCCCTCACCTGTCTCACCTGTCTCACCTGTCTCACCTGTCCCAGGTGTCTCAGTGGGGTTCCCCCACCTGCCTCAGCGGGTTCATGGCTCTGGACGTCCCCTGATGTCCCCTCACCTGTGTCACCTGTCTCACCTGTCCCCTCACCTGTCTCACCTGTCGCAGGTGTCTCAGTGGGGCGCCCCCACCTGTCTCACCTGTCTCACCTGTCTCACCTGTCGCAGGTGTCTCAGTGGGGTTCCGCCACCTGCCTCAGCGGGTTCATGGCGCTGGATGTCCCCTCACCTGTGTTACCTGTCCCCTCACCTGTCTCACCTGTCTCACCTGTGTCACCTGTCTCACCTGTCCCAGGTGTCTCAGTGGGGCGTCCCCACCTGCCTCAGCGGGTTCATGGCTCTGGACGTCCCCTGATGTCCCCTCACCTGTGTCACCTGTCTCACCTGTCTCACCTGTCCCCAGGTGTCTCAGTGGGGTTCCCCCACCTGCCTCAGCGGGTTCATGGCCCCTCACCTGTCTCACCTGTCTCACCTGTGTCACCTGTCGCAGGTGTCTCAGTGGGGCGCCCCCACCTGCCTCAGCGGGTTCATGGCCCTGGACGTCCCCTCACCTGTGTCACCAGTCTCACCTGTGTCACCTGTCTCACCTGTCGCAGGTGTCGCAGTGGGGCGCCCCCACCTGCCTCAGCGGGTTCATGGCCCCTCACCTGTCCCCTCACCTGTCTCACCTGTGTCACCTGTCCCCAGGTGTCTCAGTGGGGTTCCCCCACCTGCCTCAGCGGGTTCATGGCTCTGGACGTCCCCTGATGTCCCCTCACCTGTCCCCTCACCTGTCCCCAGGTGTCTCAGTGGGGCGCCCCCACCTGTCTCAGCAGGTTCATGGCCCCTCACCTGTCTCACCTGTGTCACCTGTCTCACCTGTCCCCTCACCTGTCCCAGGTGTCTCAGTGGGGTTCCCCCACCTGTCTCAGCGGGTTCATGGCTCTGGACGTCCCCTGATGTCCCCTCACCTGTCTCACCTGTCCCCTCACCTGTCTCACCTGTCCCCTCACCTGTCCCCAGGTGTCTCAGTGGGGCGCCCCCACCTGCCTCAGCGGGTTCATGGCTCTGGACGTCCCCGCGCCGGCCGGGCCGCTCTGGATCCTGGGGGACGTGTTCCTGGCGCGGTTCTACGCCGTCTTCGACCGCGACCGCGAGCGCGTGGGGCTGGCACCCAGCAAGTGACACCCCGGGGACACCCGGGGACAACCTGGGGACACCCTGGGGACACCACAGGGACAACCTCGGGGATGTGTCACCCTGGGGACACCCCTGGGACAGCCTGGGGAGAGCCTGGGAACACCCTGGGGACATCCCGAGGACACCCCGGGGACAGCTGGGGACACCTGGGGACACCCTGGGGACACACAGGGACAGATTGGGGACACCACGGGGACATCCCGAGGACACCCCGGGGACAACCTGGGGACAACCTGGGGACACCTTGGGGACACCCAGGGACACCCTGGGACAGCCTGGGGACACCCTGGGGACACCCTGGGGACATCCCGAGGACACCCCAGGGACAGCCTGGGGACACCTCGGGGACACCCTGGGGATACCTTGGGAACACCTGGGGACACCTTGGGGACACCACGGGGACATCCCGAGGACACCTTGGGGACAGCCTGGGGACAGCCTGGGGACACCTGGGGACACCTCGGGGACAACCTTGGGGATGTGTCACCCTGGGGACAGCCTGGGGACACCTGGGGACACCTCGGGGACAACCTTGGGGATGTGTCACCCTGGGGACACCGCGGGGGCACCCTGGGGACACCTGGGGACAACCTGGGGACAGCCTGGGGACACCGCCCTGGGGATGTGTCACCCTGGGGACACCCCTGGGACAGATTGGGGACACCACGGGGACATCCCAAGGACACCTTGGGGACACCCAGGGACACCCTGGGACAGCCTGGGGACACCCTGGGGACACCCTGGGGACTCCCTGGGGACATCCCGAGGACACCCCAGGGACAGCCTGGGGATACCTTGGGAACACCTGGGGACACCTTGGGGACACCACGGGGACATCCCGAGGACACCTGGGGATACCCTGGGGACAGCCTGGGGACAACCTTGGGGATGTGTCACCCTGGGGACACCCCTGGGACAGATTGGGGACACCATGGGGACATCCTGAGGACACCCCGGGGACACTCTGGGGACACCCTGGGGACACCTGGCGACACCCCGAGGACACCCCAAGGACACCGCGGGGACACCACCCTGGGGACACCCAGGGGACACCCAGGGGACACCTTGGGGACACCTCCCACCCCCGGCTGTCCCCTTTTTGGGTGGGTGGGGGGGACACTGGGGGTCCCTGGGTGTCACCTCTGCCACCCCTGGGTGACAATTTTGGGTGGGGGGGGGGCTTTGGGGGTCCCTGAGTGTCACCCCCGCCACCCCAACGTCCCCTTTGGGTGCTGTCATTGTCACCTCCCCGGACCCCCTGTGACCCCCTGGGACCCCCCCCCCCCGGATGTCCCCTTTTTGGGTGGGTGGGGGCGCTTTGGGAGTCCCTGAGTGTCACCTCTGCCACCCCTGGGTGTCCCCTTTGGGGGGGGGGGGGACACATTGGGGGTCCCTGGATGTCCCCCCGGGACCAAACCCCCCGGGATGTTGGGGTCCCCTTTTTGGGTGGGTGGGGGGGCTTTGGGGGTCCCTGAGTGTCACCTCTGCCACCCCTGGGTGACAATTTTGGGTGGGGGGGGCATTGGGGGTCCCTGGGTGTCACCCCCGCCACCCCCACGTCCCCTTTGGGTGCTGTCATTGTCACCTCCCTGGACCCCCTGTGACCCCCTGGGTGTCACCCCGGGACCTCCCCCCCCGGCTGTCCCCTTTTTGGGTGGGGGGGGGGACATCGAGGGGTCCCTGGGTGTCACCCCCCAAATCTGGGTGTCCCATTTTTGGGTGGGTGGGGGGATTTTGGGGGTCCCTGGGTGTCACCTCTGCCACCCCCGTGTCCCCTTGGGGTGCTGTCATTGTCACCCCCCGGGACCCCCCCGGGATGTCGGGGTCCCCTTTTTGGGTGGGGGGGACACTGGGGGGTCCCTGGGTGTCACCCCCCCAAATCCGGGTGTCCCATTTTTGGGTGGGGGGGGACATTGGGGGTCCCTGGGTGTCACCCCTGCCACCCCTGGGTGACCCCTTTGGGTGGGGGGGGGACACTGGGGGGTCCCCGGGTGTCACCCCTGCCACCCCCATGCCTTTTTGGATGCTGTCATTGTCACCTCCCCGGACCCCCTGTGACCCCCTGGGTGTCACCCCGGGACCCCCCCCTGGGATGTCGGGGTCCCCTTTTTGGGTGGGGGGGACACTGGGGGGTCCCTGGGTGTCACCTCTGCCACCCCTGGGTGACACCTTTGGATGGGAGGGGGACTTTGGGGGTCCCCGGGTGTCACCTCCCACCCCCATGTCCCCTTTTTGGGTGGGTGGGGGGGACACTGGGGGTCCCTGGGTGTCACCTCTGCCACCCCTGGGTGACACTTTGGGTGGGGGGGGACATTGGGGGTCCCTGGGTGTCACCTCTGCCACCCCTGGGTGACACTTTGGGTGGGGGGGGACATTGGGGGTCCCTGGGTGTCACCTCTGCCACCCCTGGGTGTCCCCTTTGGGTGGGGGGGGACATTGGGGGTCCCTGGGTGTCACCTCTGCCACCCCTGGGTGACACTTTTGGGGGTCCCCAATAAAGTCGCTGGTTTGGGGGCTCCTGGTCCTGCTGCTTCCTGGGGGGGGACCCCAGTAACTCCCAGTAACTCCCAGTAACTCCCAGTAGCTCCCAGTAACTCCCAGTAGCTCCCAGTGACTCCCAGTGACTCCCAGTAGCTCCCAGTAACTCCCAGTAGCTCCCAGTGACTCCCAGTGACTCCCAGTAACTCCCAGTGACTCCCAGTAACTCCCAGTAACTCCCAGTAACTCCCAGTAACTCCCAGTAGCTCCCAGTAACTCCCAGTGACTCCCAGTAGCTCCCAGTGACTCCCAGTGACTCCCAGTAGCTCCCAGTAACTCCCAGTAGCTCCCAGTGACTCCCAGTGACTCCCAGTAGCTCCCAGTGACTCCCAGTGACTCCCAGTAGCTCCCAGTGACTCCCAGTGCTCCCAGTAACTCCCAGTAGCTCACAGTGACTCCCAGTGACTCCCAGTAGCTCCCAGTAACTCCCAGTAGCTCCCAGTGACTCCCAGTGACTCCCAGTAGCTCCCAGTAACTCCCAGTAGCTCCCAGTGACTCCCAGTGACTCCCAGTGCTCCCAGTGCTCCCAGTAACTCCCAGTAGCTCCCAGTGCTCCCAGTAGCTCCCAGTAACTCCCAGTAGCTCCCAGTGACTCCCAGTGACTCCCAGTAGCTCCCAGTGCTCCCAGTAACTCCCAGTAGCTCCCAGTAACTCCCAGTGACTCCCAGTGACTCCCAGTAGCTCCCAGTGACTCCCAGTAGCTCCCAGTAACTCCCAGTAGCTCCCAGTGACTCCCAGTGACTCCCAGTAGCTCCCAGTGACTCCCAGTAGCTCCCAGTAACTCCCAGTGACTCCCAGTAACTCCCAGTGACTCCCAGTAGCTCCCAGTAGCTCCCAGTGACTCCCAGTAACTCCCAGTGACTCCCAGTAGCTCCCAGTGACTCCCAGTAACTCCCAGTAGCTCCCAGTGACTCCCAGTAACTCCCAGTAACTCCCAGTGACTCCCAGTAACTCCCAGTGACTCCCAGTAGCTCCCAGTGACTCCCAGTAGCTCCCAGTAGCTCCCAGTAGCTCCCAGTTGCTCCCAGTGACTCCCAGTGACTCCCAGTAGCTCCCAGTGACTCCCAGTGCTCCCAGTGACTCCCAGTGACTCCCAGTGACTCCCAGTGACTCCCAGTAGCTCCCAGTGACTCCCAGTGACTCCCAGTAGCTCCCAGTAGCTCCCAGTGGCTCCAGTGGCTCCCAGTGGCTCCCAGTAACTCCCAGTAGCTCCCAGTTGCTCCCAGTAGCTCCCAGTGACTCCCAGTAACTCCCAGTAACTCCCAGTGCTCCCAGTGACTCCCAGTGACTCCCAGTGACTCCCAGTGACTCCCAGTGACTCCCAGTAGCTCCCAGTAACTCCCAGTGACTCCCAGTGGCTCCCAGTGACTCCCAGTGACTCCCAGTAACTCCCAGTAACTCCCAGTGACTCCCAGTGACTCCCAGTAGCTCCCAGTGACTCCCAGTGACTCCCAGTGACTCCCAGTAACTCCCAGTGACTCCCAGTAACTCCCAGTAACTCCCAGTGACTCCCAGTGACTCCAGTGACTCCCAGTAGCTCCCAGTGACTCCCAGTAGCTCCCAGTAGCTCCCAGTGACTCCCAGTAACTCCCAGTAGCTCCCAGTGACTCCCAGTGACTCCCAGTAGCTCCCAGTAGCTCCCAGTGACTCCCAGTAGCTCCCAGTAACTCCCAGTAGCTCCCAGTGACTCCCAATGGCTCCCAGTAGCTCCCAGTGACTCCCAGTAGCTCCCAGTAACTCCCAGTAGCTCCCAGTGACTCCCAATGGCTCCCAGTAGCTCCCAGTAGCTCCCAGTGACTCCCAGTAGCTCCCAGTGACTCCCAGTGACTCCCAGTGACTCCCAGTAGCTCCCAGTAGCTCCCAGTAGCTCCCAGTGACTCCCAGTAGCTCCCAGTAGCTCCCAGTAGCTCCCAGTGACTCCCAGTGACTCCCAGTAACTCCCAGTGACTCCCAGTGACTCCCAGTGACTCCCAGTAACTCCCAGTGACTCCCAGTAGCTCCCAGTGACTCCCAGTGACTCCCAGTAACTCCCAGTGACTCCCAGTGACTCCCAGTAGCTCCCAGTAACTCCCAGTAGCTCCCAGTGACTCCCAGTAACTCCCAGTGACTCCCAGTGACTCCCAGTAGCTCCCAGTAACTCCCAGTGACTCCCAGTGACTCCCAATCCCCCCCCGTTTATGGGCGGGGCCTGAGGGAGGGCGGGGCTTCCTTACACGGAGGGGCGGAGTCGGCACTGTGTGGGCGGGGCTTCGCCGTCTGCATGGGCGGGGCTTCGCCTGGCTGTGGGCGTGGCTTCCTCTCGGGGTGGGCGTGGCTTCCCCTCGGGGTGGGCGCGGCTTCCCCTCGGGGTGGGCGTGGCTTCTCTTCGGGGCGAAGGGAAGGGCGGGAAAAAAAAAATGGAGGGGAAAGCGGGAAAATTGAGAGGGAAATGGGAATTCTGAGGGAAAAATGGGAATTCTGAGGGGGAAATAGGGGGAAAAGAGGGGAAATGGGGAAAATTGAGGGGAAAATGGGAAATTATGAGGGGAAAATGGGAATTATGAGGGGGAAATGGGAATTATGAGGGGAAAAGTGAGGGGGAAAATGGGGATTTTGAGGGAAAAATGGGAAATTATGAGGGGGAAATGGGAATTTTGAGGGGAAAATTGGGAAAATTGAGGGGGAAATGGGAAATTATGAGGGGAAAATGGGGAAAATTGAGGGGAAAATGGGAAATTATCAGGGGAAAATGGGGAAAATTGAGGGGGAAACGGGGATTTTGAGGGAAAAATGGGAAATTATGAAGGGAAAATGGGCGGAAAAGAGGGAAAAATGGGGAAAATTGAGAGGGAAATGGGGAAACCTGAGGGGAAAATGGAATTTTGAGGGGAAAATGGGGAAAATTGAAGGGAAAATGGGGATTTTGAGGGAAAAATGGGAAATTAGGAGGGGAAAATGGGGAAAATTGAGGGGAAAATGGGAAATTATGAGAGAAAAAATGGGGAAAATAGAGGGGAAAACGGGAAATTATGAGGGGAAAATGGGGAACATTGAAGGGAAAATGGGGGGAAAAGAGGGGAAAATGGGGAAAATTGCGAGGGAAATGGGGAAACCTGAGGGAAAAATGGGAATTATGAGGGGAAAATGGGAAATTTTGAGGGGAAAATGGGGATTTTGAGGGAAAAATGGGGAAAATTGAGGGGAAAATAGGGAGAATTGAGGGGAAAATGGGAAATTATGAGGGAAAAATGGGAAATTATGAGGGGAAAATGGGGAAATCTGAGGGGAAAATGGGGATTTTAAAGGGGAAAATGGGGAGGGAAATTAAGGGAAATGGGAAAAAATGAAGGGGAAGCCCCACCCCCGATATTAAACGGAATAAATGAGGGAAAAGCGGGAGGGAAAAGAGGGTGAAACCGGGAAAATTGCGGGAAAAACGTGGAAATGGAGGGGAAAAACCCGGGAAAATTGGGGGGAACAATTGGGGAAAGGAGGAAATTGGGAGAGAAAGGAGAAAATTGGAAATTAAAAAAAAAAAAAAAAGAAAATTTGGGGGGAAATAGAGAAAATGCGGGCGGGAAAAGGAGAAAGTTGGGGGAAAAAAAGGGGAAAAAATTTTGGGATAAAAAGGGGAAAAAATTGGGATAAAAAAGGGAAAAAATTGAGATAATAAAGGGTAAAATTTGGATAAAAAGGGGGAAAATTGGGATAAAAAAGGGGAAAATTTGGATTAAGAAGGGGAAAAAATTTGGATTAAAAAGGGAAAAATTAGGGGGAAGAGGGAAATTAGAGGTAAAAAGGGGGAAAATGAGGGGGAAAACCGGGAAAATTGAGGGGAATGGGGGGAAAATTGGGAAAAAAAAATTGGGGGAAAATGGGAAAACTGAGGGAAACGGCCTGAAATTCGATGGGAAAACGGAGGGGGAAATGAGGGGGAAATAGGAAAAATGAGGGGAAATAGGAAAAATGAGGGGGGAAATAGGAAAAATGAGGGGGGAAATAGGAAAAATGAGGGTAAAATAGGAAAAAAATTAGGAGAAAATAGGAAAAATCAGGGAAAAAATAGAGAAAATGATGGAGAAAATAGGAAAAATGAGCGGGAAAATAGGAAAAATGAGGGAGAAAATAGGAAAAATGAGAGGGGAAATAGGAAAAATGAGGAAAAATTGAAAAAAATGAGCCGGAAAATAGGAAAAATGAGGAGGGAAATAGAAAAAATGAGGGAGAAAATAGGAAAAATGAGCGGGAAAATAGGAAAAATGAGGAAGAAAATAGGAAAAATGAGAGGGGAAATAGAAAAAATGAGCAGGAAAAATAGAAAAAATGAGGGGGGAAATAGAAAAAAATGAGGGGAAAATAGGAAAAATGAGGGAGAAAATAGGAAAAATTAGGGGGGAAATAGAAAAATGAGGAGAAAATAGGAAAAATGAGGAGAAAATAGGAAAAATGAGGAGAAAATAGGAAAAATGAGGAGAAAATAGGAAAAATGAGGAGAAAATAGGAAAAAATGAGGGGAAAATAGAAAAAAATGAGAGGGAAAATAGAAAAAAAATGAGGGGAAAATAGAAAAAATGAGGGGGAAAATAGAAAAAAATGAGGGGAAAATAGGAAAAATGAGGGAAAATAGAAAAAAATGAGGGAGAAAATAGGAAAAATGAGGAGAAAATAGGAAAAATGAGGGAGAAAATAGGAAAAATGAGGGGAAAATAGGAAAAATGAGGGGGAAAATAGGAAAAATGAGGGAGAAAATAGGAAAAATGAGGGGGAAAATAGGAAAAATGAGGGGAAAATAGAAAAGAAATGAGGGAGAAAATAGGAAAAATAGGGGGAAAATAGGAAAAATGAGGGAGAAAATAGAAAAAAAATGAGGGAGAAAATAGGAAAAATGAGGGAGAAAATAGGAAAAATGAGGGGGGAAATAGAAAAATGAGGGGAAAATAGGAAAAATGAGGGAAAAGAGAAAAAAAATGAGGGAGAAAATAGGAAAAATGAGGGGAAATATAGAAAAATGAGGGGGAAATAGAAAAAAATGAGGGATAAAATAGAAAGAATGAGGGGGAAAGCGGGAAATTGAGGAGGTGAGGGAGAAATTTGAGGGAAAATGGGAAAAAATAGGGAAAAAACGCGGAAAAAATCGGATTTAGCAGAGGATGGTTTCGATCCATCGACCTCTGGGTTATGGGCCCAGCACGCTCCCGCTGCGCCACTCTGCTGCTCCGGAGGAACGCTCATTAATTTAATCCTAATTAACTCAAAGTGACGTCATCGGGACAAAAAAAATCCCGGTTTTTCTTCCCTGGGTGGAGCTGCTTTTTTATTTTTTTTCCCGTTTTTTAATTTTCTATTTCCTTTGATTTTTGTTTTTTCTTCCCCACATTTTTCCCATTTTTTTTTAAATTTAATTTTTCCGGTTTTTTAAAGAGGTTTTTTTCCCTTTTTAAAATCGTTTTTTCCACTTTTTTTTTTTTTTTCTTTTCCCGTTTTTTTTCCCCATTTTTCCCTCTTTTGCCCAATTTTTTTTTTAAATTTTTTCCCTCCTTTTATTAAAAGTTTTTGGATGCGTAGGGGGTGTTTAGGAAATCCTGGGATGCAGAAGAGGTGAAAAGGGTGGAAAAGTGAGGAAAAAATTTGGGGGAGAAAAGGAGAAAATTGGGGAAAAATAAAATGAGAAAATTGGGGGGGGGAAAGGGATAAAAATGGGGGAAATAAAAGGAGGAAATTGGGAGAGAAAGGAGAAAATTGGAAATTTAAAAAAAAAAAGAAAATTTGGGGGGAAATAGAGAAAATGCGAGCGGGAAAAGGAGAAAGTTGGGGGGAAAAAAGGGGAAATTTTGGGGTAAAAAGGGAAAAAATTGAGATAATAAAGGGGAAAATTGGGATAAAAAGGGAAAATTTGGGATAAAAAAGGGGAAATTTTGGGATAAAAAAGAGAAAAAATTGAGATAATAAAGGGGAAAATTGGGATAAAAAGGGGGAAAATTGGGATAAAAAAGGGGAAAAATTTGGGATAAAAAAGGGGAAAAAATTGAAATAAAAAAGGGGGAAAATTGGGATAAAAAGGAGAAAATTGGGATAAAAAGGCGGAAAATTGGGATAAAAAAGGGAAAAAATTGAGATAATAAAGGGGAAAATTGGGATAAAAAAGGGGAAAATTGGGATAAAAAAGGGGGAAAATTGGGATAAAAAGGGGGAAAATTGGAATAAAAAGGGGGAAAATTTGGATTAAAAAGGGGGAAAAATTGGAATAAAAAGGGGGAAAATCGGGATAAAAAAGGGGAAAATTTGGAATAAAAAAGGGGAAAAAATTGGAATAAAAAGGGGGAAAATTGGGGTAAAAAGGGGAAAATTGGGATAAAAAAGGGGGAAAATTGGGATAAAAAAGGGGAAAAATCGGGATAAAAAAGGGGAAAATTCGGGATTAAAAAGGGGAAAAATTGGGATAAAAAGGGGGAAAATTGGGATAAAAAGGGGAAAAAATTGGAATAAAAAAGGGGGAAAACTGGATAAAAAGGGGGAAAATTGGGATAAAAAGGGGAAAAATCGGGATAAAAAAGGGGAAAATTTGGGATAAAAAGGGGGAAAATTGGGATAAAAAAGGGGAAAAAATTGGAATAAAAAGGGGAAAAATCGGGATAAAAAAGGGGAAAATTCGGGATTAAAAAGGGGGAAAATTGGGATAAAAAAGGGGAAAAAATTGGAATAAAAAAGGGGGAAATTGGGATAAAAAGGGGAAAAAATTGGAATAAAAAAGGGGAAAATTGGGATAAAAAGGGGAAAATTGGGATAAAAAGGGGGAAAAATCGGGATAAAAAAGGGGAAAATTGGGATTAAGAAGGGGAAAAAATTTGGATTAAAAAGGGAAAAAATCGGGATAAAAAAGGAAAAAAATTAGCTTAAAAAGGGGAAAAAATTGGGATAAAAAAGGGGAAAATTTGGATAAAAAAGGGGAAAAAATTGGAATAAAAAAGGGGAAAATTGGGATAAAAAGGGGAAAATTGGGATAAAAAGGCGGAAAATTGGGATAAAAAAGGGAAAAAATTGAGATAATAAAGGGGAAAATTGGGATTAAAAGGGGGAAAATTGGGATAAAAAAAGGGAAAAATTGGGATAAAAAAAGAAAATTGGGGAAAGAATCGGGGGGAAAAAAAGGGAGAAATTTGTAGAAAAATGGAAAAAATAGAGGGAAAAAAATTAGAAATTTGGGGGGAAAAAAAAAAAGGAAAAAGGAAATCCGAGGGAAGCAGCGGCGAAAAGGGGGTTCAGGTGAGGTGGGGGAGGGGCAACCCCCCCCAAAAATCCGCTCCTTTCCCCTCCCCCCTCCATTTGGCGTTACCGGGACTCGAACCCGCGGCTTCCCCTCCCGGAGCCCCGCTCAGGCCACGCCCATGGCTCCGCCCCCTTTGCCACGCCCCCTTTGCGCGGGCCTTGGCGCTCGGGCGCGGCCGCGCAGCCGCGGACGAGGTGGCCGAGTGGTTAAGGCGATGGACTGCTAATCCATTGTGCTCTGCACGCGTGGGTTCGAATCCCACCCTCGTCGGCAGCGCTTTTCTTTTTGGCGGGGAGGGGGAAAACGTCGAATTTTCCCAAATTTGGGAATTTTTGGGGATTTTGCGACTCCCCACCCCAATCTGGGAATCTCAGCCTGCTCGGGAAGGGCGTTTTTGGGGGGAGGGAAAGCCCCGATTTTTGGGGGGGAAATCCCAGATTTTGGGGGGGAAATCCTCGATTTTTGGGGGGGAAATCCTCGATTTTGGGGGGGAAATCCCTGATTTTGGGGGGGAAATCCTCGATTTTTGGGAAGAAATCCCCGATTTTCGGGCCAAATCCTCCATTTTAACGGGGAGATCCCCGATTTTGGAGGGAAATCCCCGATTTTGGGGGCGGGAAATCCCCGATTTCTGGGGAAACAAAAGCCCCGAATTTGGGGAGGAATTCTCGATTTTTGGGGAAGAAAGCCCCGAATTTTTGGGGGAAATCCCCGATTTTGGGGGGAAATCCCCGGTTTTTGGGAAGAAATCCCCGATTTTTTGGGGGAAATCCCCGATTTTGGGGAAAAAAAAAAGCCCCGAATTTGGGGAGGAATTCTCGATTTTTGGGGGGAAATCCCCGAATTTGGGGGGGAAATCCCCGAGTTTTGGGAGGAAATTCCCGGGTTTTGGGGTGGGATCCCCCCTTTTTGGCGGGAAATCCCCAATTTTGGGACGAAATCCCCGAATTTATGGCGGGATCCCCGATTTTGGGATGAAATTCCCGTTTTGGAGGAGAAATCCCCGATTTTGGGACGAAATCCTCGGCTTTTGGGAAGAAACGCTCCATTTTTGGGGACAAATTCTCGATTTTTGGGACGAAATCTCCGATTTGGGGGGGGAATTCTCAATTTTTTGGGGAAGAACTCTCGACTTTGGGGGGAAATCCCCGATTTTGGGGGGAAATCCCTGATTTTTGGGGAAGAAATCCCCGATTTTGGGAAAAAAATCCCCGATTTTGGGGGGGGAATCCCCGATTTTTGGGGGGGAAATCCCCGATTTTGGGGAGGAAATCCCCGATTTTTGGGAAGAAATCCCCGATTTTTGGAGAAGAAATCCCCGATTTTGGGGGAAGAAATCCCCGATTTTGGGGGGATATCCCCGAATTTTGGGGGTGGAAATCCCCGATTTTGGGGGGAAATCCCCGATTTTCGGGGAAAAACCCCGATTTTTTGGGAAAAAAACCCGAATTTGGGGAAGAATTCCCTTTTTTCAGGAGAAATCCCCGATTTTGGGGGAAAAAAACCCGAATTTGGGAAGGAATTCTCGATTTTGGTGCTAAAATTCCCTTTTCAAGGTTCCCCCAAAATCCCCTCCCCCAGCTCCGGCCCATCCCCCCCCCCCCCGCATCCCGCCATGACCCCGCCTCTTCCGGAAGTGACGTCACCGCGCGCGAGCGCGGCCGGAAGAGGCTCCGGGGGCGGTGGCGGCGCCTGGTGAGGACTGGGAGAGACTGGGATTGAACTGGGATGGACTGGGATGGACTGGGATTGAACTGGGATTGGACTGGGATGGACTGGGATGGAACTGGGATTGGACTGGGATGGACTGGGATGGAACTGGGATGAACTGGGATGGACTGGGATTGAACTGGGATTGGACTGGGATTGAACTGGGATAAACTGGGATGGACTGGGATTGAACTGGGAGGGACTGGGATTGAACTGGGAGAGACTGGGATTGAACTGGGATGAACTGGGATGGACTGGGATTGAACTGGGATGGACTGGGATGGACTGGGATTGAACTGGGATTGAACTGGGAAGGACTGGGATTGAACTGGATTGAACTGGGATGAACTGGGATGGACTGGGATGGACTGGGATTGAACTGGGATGGGAATGGGATGAACTGGAATGAACTGGGATAAACTGGGTTGAACTGGGATGGACTGGGATGGACTGGGATTGAACTGGGATTGAACTGGGATGAACTGGGATGAACTGGGATGGACTGGGATTGAACTGGGATTGAACTGGGATTGAACTGGGATGAACTGGGATTGAACTGGGATGAACTGGGATGGAACTGGGATAAACTGGGATGAACTGGGATTGAACTGGGATAAACTGGGATGAACTGGGATGAACTGGGACGCTCCCCACGTGGAGCCCAAACCCCAAATTTCGCCGCCCCTCCCCCCTCCCCCCCCCGCCAGCTCCCAAATCCCGAATTTTTTTTTTTTTTTTTTTTATTTTTCCGGGGAATTCCCAAATTCCCGAATCCCCCCCCTCCTCCCATAATGAGATGCAAACGCCTCATTTGCATATCCAAGGCCTCATTTGCATACCCCACCCCTCATTTGGGTTCCAAAAAAATTCCCAGATTTTGTGCCCCAATTCCCGGGAGGTGCCGCACCGGGATCCCCGAATTCCCAGAATTCCAATCCCGGATTTTGGGATTTGGGGCTCGTAGGTGGTGCCAGAATTCCCAGAATTCCCGGAATTCCGATCCCAGATTTTGGGATTTCGGGCTTCAAAGGTGCCATCAGAATTCCCAGAATTCCTGGAATTCCGATCCCGGATTTTAGGATTTGGGGCCTCCTCGGGTGCTGTCAGAATTCCCAGAATTCCCGGAATTCCCGGAATTCCAATCCCAGATTTCGGGCCTCAAAGGTGCCATCAGAATTCCCAGAATTCCTGGAATTCCAATCCCAGATTTTGGGATTTGGGGCCTCCTCGGTGGCGCCAGAATTCCCGGAATTCCGATCCTGGGGGGAGGGGGAGGATCCCTCTGGGATTCCTTTCCCTTCCCGGCGCTTCCGGGATCCCGGATTTTGGGGATTCCCTGGAATTCCTGAATTTTTAAATTTTTTTTTTTTTTTTTTTATCGTTCCTTGGAGCGTTGGGATCCCCAAATCCATTCCGGGGAATTCCCAAAGGGGATCCCCAAATTCCACTCAAGGGGATCCCCAAATCCGGCCCAGGGAATTCCCAGGATTCCCGAATCCATTTCGGGGAATCCCCAGTTTAGGGATCCCCAAATCCCAATTCCCAAAGTGGATCCTCGAATCCATTTCAGGGAATTCCGAAAGGGATCCCAAAATTCCACTCAAGGGATCCCCAAATTCAGCCCAAGGGATCCCAAAAGGGATCCCCAGATCCACCTTCGGGCATTCCCGGGATTTCCCAGATCCATTCCAGGAATTCCCAAAGGGGATCCCCAAACTCCACTCAAGGGGTCCCAAAATCCCAATTCCCCAGGGGGGAACCCCAAATCCCACTCAGGGAATTCCCAAAGTGGATCCCCAAATCCACCTTTGGGCATTCCTGGGATTCCCCAAATCCATTCCGGGGAATTCCCAATCTGGGGATCCCCAAATCCCAATTCCCCAAAGGAATCCCCAAATCCATTCCGGGGAATTCCCAGAGGGATCCCGGAATTCCACTCAAGGGATCCCAAAATTCCAGTTGGGAATTCCCAAAGTGGATCCCCAAATCCACCTTTGGACATTCCCGGGATTCCCCAAATCCATTCTGGGGAATTCCCAGTTTAGGGATTCCCAAATTCAGCTCCAGGGATCCCCAAATCCCAAAGGGATCCTCAAATCCAGCCCAGGGAATTCCCAAAGGGGATCCCTAAACTCCACTCAAGGGATCCCGAAATCCCAATTCCCCAGGGGGGAACCCCAAATCCCACTCAGGGAATTCCCAAAGTGGATCCCCAAATCCCCCTTTGGGCATTCCCGGGATTCCTGAATTCATTCCGGGGAATTCCCAGTTTAGGGATCCCCAAATCCCACTCAAGGGATCCCCAAATCCCAAAGGGATCCCCAAATTCAGCTCCAGGGATCCCCAAATCCCAAAGGGATCCCCAAATTCAGCTCCAGGGATCCCCAAATCCATTCCGGGGAATTCCCAATCTGGGCATCCCCAAATCCCAATTCCCAAAGTGGATCCCCAAATCCAGCCCAGGGAATTCCCAGAGGGGATCCCAAAATTCCACTCAGGGGATCCCCAAATTCAGCCCAGGGAATTCCCAAAGTGGATCCCCAAATCCCCCTTTGGGCATTCCCAGGATTCCCGAATCCATTCCGGGGAATTCCCAATCTGGGGATCCCCAAATCCCAATTCCCAAAGTGGATCCTCGAATCCATTTCAGGGAATTCCGAAAGGGATCCCAAAATTCCACTCAAGGGATCCCCAAATTCAGCCCAAGGGATCCCAAAAGGGATCCCCAGATCCACCTTTGGGCATTCCCGGAATTCCCAGATCCATTCCAGGAATTCCCAAAGGGGATCCCCAAACTCCACTCAAGGGATCCCGAAATCCTAATTCCCCAGGGGGGATCCCCAAATCCCACTCAGGGAATTCCCAAAGTGGATCCCCAAATCCACCTTTGGGCATTCCCGGGATTCCTGAATTCATTCCGGGGAATCCCCAGTTCAGGGATCCCCAAATCCCAATTCCCCAAGGGGATCCTCGAATCCATTCCGGGGAATTCCCAAAGGGATCCCCAAATTCCACTCAAAGGATCCCCAAATTCAGCCCAAGGGATCCCAAAAGGGATCCCCAGATCCACCTTCGGACATTCCCGGGATTCCCCAAATCCGTTCTGGGGAATTCCCAGTTTAGGGATCTCCAAATCCCAAAGGGATCCCCAAATCCAGCCCAGGGAATTCCCAGAGGGATCCCGAAATTCCACTCAAGGGATCCCCAAATTCAGCTCCAGGGATCCCCAAATCTGGCTCAGGGAATTCCCAGAGGGATCCCCAAATTCCAAAGGGATCCCCAAATCCCCCTTTGGGCATTCCCGGGATTCCCCGAATCCATTCTGGGGAATTCCCAGTTTAGGGATCCCCAGATCCCATTTCCCCAAAGGGATCCTCGAATCCATTCCGGGGAATTCCCAAAGGGATCCCAAAATTCCACTCAAGGGATCCCCAAATCCCGAAGGGATCCCCAAATCCAGCCCAGGGAATTCCCAGAGGGATCCCCAAATTCAGCTCCAGGGATCCCCAAATTCAGCTCCAGGGATCCCCAAATCCATTCCGGGGAATTCCCAATCTGGGGATCCCCAAATCCCAATTCCCAAAGTGGATCCCCAAATCTATTCCGGGGAATTCCCAAAGTGGATCCCGAAATTCCACTCAAGGGATCCCCAAATTCAGCTCCAGCGATCCCCAAATCCTCCTTTGGGCATTCCTGGGATTCCCGAATCCATTCTGGGGAATTCCCAGTTTAGGGATTCCCAAATTCAGCTCCAGGGATCCCCAAATCCCAAAGGGATCCCCGAATCCAGCCCAGGGAATTCCCAAAGGGGATCCCCAAATTCAGCTCCGGGGAGATTCCCAGATCCATTCTGGGGAATTCCCAATCTGGGGATCCCCAAATCCCAATTCCCAAAGTGGATCCCCAAATCCAGCCCAGGAAATTCCCAAAGGGATCCCGAAATTCCACTCAAGGGATCCCCAAATCCAGCTCAGGGAATTCCCAAAGGGATCCCAAAATTCCACTCAAGGGATTCCCAAATTCAGCTCCAGGGATCCCCAAATCCACCTTTGGGCATTCCCGGGATTCCCCAAATCCATTCCGGGGAATTCCCAGTTTAGGGATCCCCAAATCCCAATTCCCCAAAGAGATCCTCGAATCCATTCTGGGGAATTCCCAAAGGGGATCCCCAAATTCCCCTCAAAGGATCCCCAAATCCTCCTTTGGGCATTCCTGGGATTCCCCAAATCCATTCCGGGGAATTCCCAAGTTTAGGGATCCCCAAATTCAGCTCCAGGGAATTCCCAAATCCCAAAGGGATCCCCAAATCCAGCCCAGGGAATTCCCAAAGGGGATCCCCAAATTCAGCTCCGGGGAGATTCCCAGATCCATTCTGGGGAATTCCCAATCTGGGGATCCCCAAATCCCAATTCCCAAAGTGGATCCCCAAATCCAGCTCTGGGAATTCCCAAAGGGGATCCCGAAATTCCACTCAAGGGATCCCCAAATTCAGCTCCAGGGATCCCCAAATCCACCTTTGGGCATTCCCGGGATTCCCAGATCCATTCCGGGGAATTCCCAGTTTAGGGATCCCCAAATCTCAATTTCCCCAAGGGGATCCTCGAATCCATTCCGGGGAATTCCCAAAGGGATCCCGGAATTCCACTCAAGGGATTCCCAAATCCCACTCAGGGAATTCCCAAAGTGGATCCTCAAATCCACCTTTGGGTATTCCCAGGGTTCCCCAAATCCATTCTGGGGAATTCCCAAAGGGATCCCAAAATTCCACTCAAGGGATCCCCAAATTCAGTTCCAGGGATCCCCAAATCCGGCTCAGGAGATTCCCAAAGTGGATCCTCAAATCCCCCTTTGGGCATTCCCGGGATTCTCCAGATCCATTCCGGGGAATTCCCAGTTTGGGGATCCCCAAATCCCAGTTCCCCAAGGGGATCCTCGAATCCATTCCGGGGAATTCCCAGAGGGATCCCGAAATTCCACTCAAAGGATCCCCAAATCCCAAAGGGATCCCCAAATCCAGCCCAGGGAATTCCCAAAGGGGATCCCCAAATTCAGCTCCGGGGAAATTCCCAGATCCATTCCAGGGAATTCCCAAAGGGATCCCGAAATTCCACTCAAGGGATCCCCAAATTCAGCTCCAGGGATCCCCAAATCTGGCTCAGGAGATTCCCAGAGGGATCCCCAAATCCATCTTTGGGCATTCCCAGGATTCCCGAATCCATTCCGGGGAATTCCCAAAGGGGATCCCCAAACTCCACTCAAGGGATCCCCAAATTCCGGTCGGGAATTCCCGAGGGGATCCCCCAAATCCATTCCTGGGATTCCCAATCTGGGGAATCCCCAAACCCCCGGGGGAATCCCCAAAACCGTCTCGGGGGGGAGTCCCAAGGGGATTCCCAATTCTTCACCTGTCCCACACCTGTCCCACCTGTCCCACACCTGCCTCACCTGCCTCACCTGTCTCACCTGTCCCACACCTGTCCCACCTGCCTCACCTGCCTCACCTGTCCCACCTGCCTCACGTGTCTCACCTGCCTCACCTGTCCCACACCTGTCCCACCTGTCCCACCTGTCCCACACCTGTCCCACCTGTCCCACACCTGCCTCACCTGCCTCACCTGTCCCACCTGTCCCACCTGCCTCACCTGTCCCACCTGTCCCACCTGTCCCACACCTGTCCCACCTGTCCCACACCTGCCTCACCTGTCCCACCTGTCCCACCTGCCTCACCTGTCCCACCTGTCTCACCTGTCTCACCTGTCCCATACCTGTCCCACCTGTCTCACCTGTCCCACCTGTCCCACCTGTCCCACCTGCCTCACCTGTCCCCCACCTGTCCCACCTGTCCCACCTGCCCCACCTGTCCCACCTGTGCTCACCTGTCCCACACCTGTCTCACCTGTCTCACCTGCCTCACCTGTCCCACCTGTCCCACACCTGTCCCACCTGTCCCACCTGTCTCACCTGTCCCACACCTGTCCCACCTGCCTCACCTGTCCCTCACCTGTCCCCATTCCAGGTGTGGCCATGGACCCTGAGCCCCCCTTTCCCCAGGGGATCCCCCACCTCGAGGAGGAGGAGGACGAGGAGGAGCAGCCAGGTGAGGAAGGAACAGGTGAGGAGGAGGAAGGTGCAGGTGAAGAGCCAGGTGAGGAGGAGGAAGGTGCAGGTGATGAAGAAGATGCAGGTGAAGAAGACCCAGGTGATGAGGAGGACTCAGGTGATGAAGAAGACCCAGGTGACGATGAGGACCCAGGTGACGATGAAGACCCAGGTGACGATGAGGACCCAGGTGAGGAAGAGCAGGAGGAGGAGCCCGCCGGAGCCCTCCAGGTGCGCCCCGCTCCAGGTGAGCCCTCCACCTCCCGCCTGCGCCCACCTGCGCCGCGCCGGCCCCGCCTTTACCTGCGGCCACGCCCGCCTCCGGAAGAACCTGGCCCCTCCCACCTGCAACCCCTCTGGGGCCACCCAGGTGAGCCCACCGAGCCGGAGGAGGACGCCTCACCTGAGCCAGGTGAGTCCGCCGGGGCCGGGCCGGCCTTCGTCCAGCTGATTGACGAGCGCGGCGTCTACTCCACGGCCAAGCTGGTGCTGGGCGGGCGCTCAGGTGCGCCAGGTGTGCCCGAGGAGGAGGAGGATGATGAAGGTGAGGGTGATGAAGAGGAAGAAGCCTCCGAGGACGCTCACCTGGAGATCCGCCAGGTGATCGTGGCCGAGAAGCCCTTCCAGTGCCAGGTGTGCCTGAAGGCCTTCAAGCGGGCCTGGGAGCTGCTGAGCCACCAGGTGGTGCACACCGAGGCGCGGCCCTACACCTGTCACCTGTGCCCGGCCACCTTCAAGCGCCAGTCGGACTTCAAGAGCCACGGGCTGGTGCACACCGAGGAGCGGCCGCACAGGTGCGACCTCTGCGGCAAACGCTTCAAGCGCTCCTCCAACCTGCAGGAGCACCGCCGCATCCACAGCGGCGAGCGCCCCTTCACCTGCCCCAGGTGCGCCAAGGGCTTCAAGACGCCGTACGAGCGCCAGCGCCACGCCCTGACCCACCTGGCGGCCGAGAAGCCCTTCAGGTGCGGCGAGTGCGGCAAAGATTTCCCGGCGGCCCCGGCGTTGCTGCTGCACCGGCGGCGGCGTTGCCGGGACAAGCCGCACACCTGTGGGGTCTGCGGCAAACGCTTCACCTACGGCCACTCCCTCAAGGTGCATGAGCGGGTGCACACAGGTGACCGGCCCTTCAGGTGCGCCCTCTGCGGCAAAGCCTTCAAGCAGAGCAACGCGCTGGCCTCGCACCGCCGCGTGCACACCGGCGAGCGGCCCTTCGCCTGCCGCACCTGCGGCAAGGCCTTCAAGCAATCCTCTTACCTGGCCGTCCACCAGCGGGCCCACACCGGCGAGCGGCCCTACAGGTGCGAGGCCTGCGGCAAAGCCTTCGCCCGGCCCTCGCTGCTGCTGCAGCACCGGCGCGTGCACAGCCAGGTGAGGCCCCACCAGTGCGGCCACTGCCACAAGTTCTTCAAGGACCTGGCTTACCTGGCCGTGCACGAGAAGGTGCACACCGGGGAGACGCCCTACAAGTGCGGGGTCTGCGCCAAGGGGTTCGCCCACCCCTCCAACCTGCTGCAGCACCAGCGGGTGCACCGTGACACCTGAGAGGGGAGGGCGGGGCTTCCCTCGGGGGCGCTCACCTGGACAGGTGTGGGCGCTCAGAAGGGGCGGCGTTGCCCCATTGGTGAAGCCCCAGGTGGAAGGAGTTGGTAGGTGTGAGCCCGGACAGGTGTGGACCCCAGGAATGTGTTTTGGACCTCAAAAAAGGTGCAGCTGCAACACCTGAACTGCAACACCTGAGCCCCAGGTGAGGGGGCTCGGTATCTCTGAGCCCAGACAGGTGTGGACCCCAAAAATCTCCTGTGGACCCCAGAAATTTGCAGGTGCAACACCTGGACTGCAACACCTGAGCCCCAGGTGAGGGAACCCCGGAACTGCACACACCTGGACAGGTGTGGACTCAAGAAGCTGCAGCAGCAACACCTGAGCCTGAGCCCCAGGTGAGGCCCCACCAGTGCGGCCACTGCCACAAGTTCTTCAAGGACCTGGCTTACCTGGCCGTGCACGAGAAGGTGCACACCGGGGAGACGCCCGACAGGTGCGGGGTCTGCGCCAAGGGCTTCGCCCACCCGTCCAACCTGCTGCAGCACCAGCGGGTGCACCGCGACACCTGAGAGCGCTGTGGGCGGGGCTTCCCTCGGGGGCGCTCACCTGGACAGGTGTGGGCGCTCAGAAGGGGCGGCGTGGCCCCATTGGTGAAGCCCCAGGTGGAAGGAGTTGGTAGGTGTGAGCCCGGACAGGTGTGGAGCCCAGGAATGTGTTTTGGACCCCAAAAAAGGTGCAGCTGCAACACCTGAACTGCAACACCTGAGCCCCAGGTGAGGGGACTCGGTGTCTCTGAGCCAGGACAGGTGTGGACCCCAAAAATCTCCTGTGGACCCCCAAAAGGTGCAGCTGCAACACCTGGACAGTGACACCTGAGCCCCAGGTGTGAGAACCCCGGAACTGCACACACCTGGACAGGTGTGGACTCAAAAAATCTGCACCTGAAGCACCTGAGCCCCCATGGGTGAAGCCCCAGGTGGAAGGAGTTGGTAGGTGTGAGCCCAGACAGGTGTGGACCCCAAAAATCTCCTGTGGACCCCAGAAATTTGCAGCTGCAACACCTGGACAGTGACACACCTGAGCCCCAAGTGTGGAACCCCGGAACTGCACACACCTGGACAGGTGTGGACTCAAGAAGCTGCAGCAGCAACACCTGAGCCTGAGCCCCAGGTGAGGCCCCACCAGTGCGGCCACTGCCACAAGTTCTTCAAGGACCTGGCTTACCTGGCCGTGCACGAGAAGGTGCACACCGGGGAGACGCCCAACAGGTGCGGGGTCTGCGCCAAGGGGTTCGCTCACCCGTCCAACCTGCTGCAGCACCAGCGGGTGCACCGTGACACCTGAGAGAGGAGGGCGGGGCCTCACCTGGACAGGTGTGGGGGGTCTGGGATGGTGAGAAGCACCTGAGCCCCCATGGGTGAAGCCCCAGGTGGAAGGAGTGAGCCCGGACAGGTGTGGACCCCAGGAATGTGTTTTGGACCCCAAAAAAGGTGCAGCTGCAACACCTGGACAGTGACACCTGAGCCCCAGGTGAGAGAACCCCGGAACTGCACACCTGGACAGGTGTGGACTCAAAAAATCTGCACCTGAAGCACCTGAGCCCCATGGGTGAAGCCCCAGGTGGAAGGACTCGGTACCTGTCAGCCCGGACAGGTGTGGACCCCAGAAATGTGTTTTGGACCCCAAAAAAGGTGCAGCTGCAACACCTGAACTGCAACACCTGAGCCCCAGGTGAGAGGATCCCGGAACTGCACACACCTGGATAGGTGTGGATTCAAGAAGCTGCAGCAGCAACACCTGAGCCTGAGCCCCAGGTGAGGCCCCACCAGTGCGGCCACTGCCACAAGTTCTTCAAGGACCTGGCTTACCTGGCCGTGCACGAGAAGGTGCACACCGGGGAGACGCCCTACAAGTGCGGGGTCTGCGCCAAGGGGTTCGCCCACCCGTCCAACCTGCTGCAGCACCAGCGGGTGCACCGCGACACCTGAGAGCGCTGTGGGTGGGGCTTCCCTCGGGGGCGCTCACCTGGACAGGTGTGGGCGCTCAGAAGGGGCGGCGTGGCCCCATTGGTGAAGCCCCAGGTGGAAGGAGTTGGTACCTGTGAGCCCGGACAGGTGTGGACCCCAGGAATGTGTTTTGGACCCCAAAAAGCTGCAGCTGCAACACCTGAACTGCAACACCTGAGCCCCAGGTGAGGGGGCTCTGTACCTCTGAGCCCAGACAGGTGTGGACCCCAAAAATCTCCTGTGGACCCCAGAAATTTGCAGGTGCAACACCTGGACAGTGACACACCTGAGCCCCAAGTGTGGAACCCCGGAACTGCACACACCTGGACAGGTGTGGGCTCAAAAAATCTGCACCTGAAGCACCTGAGCCCCCGTGGGTGAAGCCCCAGGTGAAAGGACTCGGTACCTGTGACCCAGGACAGGTGTGGACCCAAAAATGTCCTGTGGACCCCCAAAAGGTGCAGCTGCAACACCTGAACTGCAACACCTGAGCCCCAGATGAGAGAACCCCAGAACTGCACACCTGGACAGGTGTGGACTCAAAAAATCTGCACCTGAAGCACCTGAGCCCCGTGGGTGAAGCCCCAGGTGAAAGGACTCGGTACCTGTGAGCCCGGACAGGTGTGGACCCCAAAAATGTCCTGTGGACCCCCAAAAGGTGCAGCTGCAACACCTGGACAGTGACACCTGAGCCCCAGGTGAGAGAACCCCGGAACTGCACACCTGGACAGGTGTGGACTCAAAAAGCAACACCTGGACTGCGACACCTGAGCCTGAGCCCCAGGTGTGGGAACCCCGGAACTGCACACCTGGACAGGTGTGGGAACCCCAGAGCTGTGACCCAGGACGGGTGTGAGCCTGGAACTGCACACCTGGACAGGTGTGGACTCAAAAAATCCGCATCTGAAGCACCTGAGCCCACGTGGGTGAAGCCCCAGGTGAAAGGACTCGGTACCTGTGACCCCGGACAGGTGTGGACCCCAAAGTTGTGTTTCAGACCCCAAAAAGCTGCAGCAGCACCTGGACAGTGACACCTGAGCCCCAGGTGTGGGAACCCCTGAACTACACACCTGGACAGGTGTGGACCCAAAAAATCCGCACCTGAGCCCGGTGGATGAGCCCCAGGTGTGGGGGACATGAATCTGCACACCTGGACAGGTGTGGGAACCCCAGAGCTGTGACCCAGGACAGGTGTGAGCCTGGAAATGCACACCTGGGCAGGTGTGGACTCAAGAAGCTGCAGCAGCAACACCTGGGCTGCAACACCTGAGCCCCAGGTGAGAGGACTCAGTACCTGTGCTCCAGGACAGGTGTGGACCCCAAAAATCTCCTGTGGACCCCCAAAAGGTGCAGCTGCAACACCTGGACAGTGACACCTGAGCCCAAGGTGTGGGAACCCCGGAACTGCACACCTGGACAGGTGTGGACCCAAAAAATCTGCACCTGAGGCACCTGAGCCCGGTGGATGAGCCCCAGGTGTGGGGGACATGAATCCGCACACCTGGACAGGTGTGGGAACCCCAGAGCTGTGACCCAGGACAGGTGTGGGCCTGGAAATGCACACCTGGGCAGGTGTGGACTCCAAAAATCTGCAGCAGCGACACCTGGGCTGCAACACCTGAGCCCCAGGTGAGAGGACTCAGTACCTGTGCTCCAGGACAGGTGTGGACCCCAAAAATCTCCTGTGGACCCCAAAAAGCTGCGGCAGACACACCTGGACAGTGACACACCTGAGCCTCAGGTGTGGGAACCTGGGAACTGCACACCTGGACAGGTGTGGGAACCCCGGAGCTGTGACCCAGGGCAGGTGCGGACCCCAAACCTGGCAGCACCTGAGCCGCAGGTGAGCGGCCCCCAGGTGGGCCACACCTGAGCTGTGACGTCATCAACAGCCGGCGAGGAGCGGGAGGACCCCAAAGGTTCACCTGCGGCCAGGTGTGACCCCGGAACTGCCAGGTCTCACCTGAGCGAGCCCAGGACGGGACTCACCTGGATTTTGGGGTGCTCCAGGTACACCTGGAGCACACCTGGATGGGGTGGGGCCTCGTTGGACGATGGGACGGGGGACAGCTCACCTGAGCACACCTGGGGCTCACCTGAGCTCACCTGAGTTTACCTGGGCACCCCCATCCCACCTTTGCGGGCGGTACCTGTAGCGCTGGGGGCGGGGCACACCTGGATCGTTCATTAAAGGATCGTTAATTGATGACGTCATCGCCGGTCTCACCTGAGTCCCCACCTGGAGCTTCAGGGGCGGAGTCACCGGGCAGGTGTGGGGGTGGGCGGGGTGGAGAGACCCCCAAAATTCACACCTGTCATACCTGGACAGGTGGGGGACCCCCAGAATTCACACCTGGGGGGTCGGGAACCTCCCAAAATTCCCACCTGTCATACCTGGACAGGTGGGGGACCCCCAAAATTCACACCTGGGGGGGTCGGGAACCCCCCCAGGGTCACACCTGTCCCACCTGGAGGGGCGGGAAGCTCCCAAAATTCACACCTGGAGGCCCCAGACACCATTTTTAATTTATTCACCTGCCCAGGTGTGCGGGGGGGGGGCACCTGAGCCCCTCAGGTGTTGCCAAGGAGGGGGGCGAGGCAGGGGCCAGGTGAGGGGACAGGTGAGAGGGGACAGGTGAGATGTTCCAGGTGAGGGGTTCCAGGTGAGAGGGGACAGGTGAGAGGAGCCAGGTGAGATGTTCCAGGTGAGAAGTTCCAGGTGAGGGGTTCCAGGTGAGGGGTTCCAGGTGAGAGGGGACAGGTGAGATGTTCCAGGTGAGGTTCAGGTGAGAAGTTCCAGGTGCCAGCTGAGCTCCTCCAGGTGAGTTCCGCTGGCCAGGTGAGCTCGGCCAGGTGAGATGTTCCAGGCGAGAGATTTCAGGTGAGGGGTTCCAGGTGAGGGGTTCCAGGTGAGAGGGGACAGGTGAGATGTTCCAGGTGAGGAGGGACAGGTGAGAGGAGCCAGGTGAGGGGTTCCAGGTGAGAGGGGACAGGTGAGATGTTGTTCCAGGTGAGGTTCAGGTGAGAAGTTCCAGGTGCCGGCTGAGCTCCTCCAGGTGAGTTCCGGGGGCCAGGTGAGCTCGGCCAGGTGAGATGTTCCAGGCGAGAGATTTCAGGTGAGGGGTTCCAGGTGAGAGGAGCCAGGTGAGGGGTTCCAGGTGACAGGGGACAGGTGAGATGTTCCAGGTGAGATGTTCAGGTGAGAAGTTCCAGGTGCCGGCTGAGCTCCTCCAGGTGAGTTCCGCTGGCCAGGTGAGCTCGGCCAGGTGAGATGTTCCAGGCGAGAGATTTCAGGTGAGGGGTTCCAGGTGAGAGGGGACAGGTGAGAAGTTCCAGGTGAGAGGAGCCAGGTGAGGGGTTCCAGGTGAGAGGGTTCAGGTGAGAAGTCCCAGGTGCCAGCTGAGCTCCTCCAGGTGAGTTCCGCTGGCCAGGTGAGCTCGGCCAGGTGAGCTCAGGGGGCGTCGTCCATCAGCTGCAGCGCCTCCACCTCGCCAGGTGAGGCCCTCCCGGGCAGGTAAATGGCACCAGAGGCCCTTGGGGCGCCCAGGTGAGCTGGGGTCACACCTGGGGACACACCTGGCGTCACCCGATGTCCCCTGGGGTCACCTGTGGAGGGGGGGGGGCGGGGCAGGGGCGGGGCTCACCTGGGACACACCTGGCCCGCAAGGTGAGCCAGAGCAGGGCCCCGCTCAGGGCCGTCAGCAGCACCAGCAGCGCCACCAGGTAAGCGCAGGTGGGGGGCGCACCTGGCGGGGACAGGTGAGAGGGTCAGGAGGAGCCTTTACCTGTCCCAGCCTCCTCACCTGTCCCAGGTTTGTCTGTCACACCTGGCCTGGCTCTTCTCACCTGGCCTGGGCTCCTCTCAGCTTTACCTGTCCCAGCTTTACCTGTCACACCTGTCCCAGATCTTCCCTTCACACCTGTCTAGCCCTTCTCACCTGTCCAGCCTTCACCTGGCACACCTGGCCTGGCCCCCCCTCACCTGTCCTGGCTCCTGCTTCTCATCTGTCCCACCTGGCCTGGTTTAACCCTCCACACCTGTCCCACCTGTCCTGGGCTCCGCCCTCCACACCTGTCCCACCTTTACCTGTCACACCTGGCCCGGCTTTTCTCACCTGTGCTGCTTTCTTGTTCTCACCTGTCCCAGCTCTTCCCCCTCACCTGCTTACACCTGGATTCCTTTCCCACACCTGGGGCTCACCTGGAGCCCCTCCCCCCCACACCTGAGGCTCACCTGCAGCCCCTCCCCCCCCCACACCTGAGCTCACCTGCAGCCCCTCCCCCCCCCCACCTGTCCATCACCTGCAGCCCCTCCCCCACACACCTGGGGCTCACCTGCAGCCCCTCCCCCACACCTGAAGCTCACCTGCAGCCCCTCCCCCACACCTGTCCATCACCTGCAGCCCCCCCCCCACACCTGAGACTCACCTGCAGCCCCTCCCCCCACCTGGGACTCACCTGCAGCCCCTCCCCCCACCTGGGACTCACCTGCAGCCCCTCCCCCACACCTGGGACTCACCTGCAGCCCCTCCCCCACACCTGAGGCTCACCTGCAGCCCCTCCCCCCCCCCACCTGAGGCTCACCTGCAGCCCCTCCCCCACACACACCTGGGACTCACCTGCAGCCCCTCCCCCACACATACCTGTCCATCACCTGCAGCCCCTCCCCCACACCTGAGGCTCACCTGTCCATCACCTGCCCATCACCTGCAGCCCCTCCCCCCCCACACCTGTCCATCACCTGCAGCCCCTCCCCCCCCCACACCTGAGGCTCACCTGCAGCCCCTCCCCCACACACCTGAGGCTCACCTGCAGCCCCTCCCCCCCACACACACCTGTCCATCACCTGCAGCCCCTCCCCCACACCTGGGACTCACCTGCAGCCCCTCCCCCCCACACCTGAGCTCACCTGCAGCCCCTCCCCCACACCTCAGGCTCACCTGCAGCCCCTCCCCCACACCTGAGCTCACCTGCAGCCCCTCCCCCACACCTGAGCTCACCTGCAGCCCCTCCCCCCCCACACCTGAGGCTCACCTGCAGCCCCTCCCCCCCCACACCTGAGGCTCACCTGCAGCCCCTCCCCCCCCACACCTGAGCTCACCTGCAGCCCCTCCCCCCCCACACCTGGGACTCACCTGCAGCCCCTCCCCCACACACCTGAGGCTCACCTGCAGCCCCTCCCCCACACACCTGAGGCTCACCTGCAGCCCCTCCCCCACACACACCTGTCCATCACCTGCAGCCCCTCCCCCCACACCTGTCCATCACCTGCAGCCCCTCCCCCCCCACACCTGGGACTCACCTGCAGCCCCTCCCCCCCACACCTGGGACTCACCTGCAGCCCCTCCCCACACACACCTGAGGCTCACCTGCAGCCCCTCCCCCACACACACCTGCCCATCACCTGCAGCCCCTCCCCCCCACACCTGTCCATCACCTGCAGCCCCTCCCCCACACACACCTGAGGCTCACCTGCAGCCCCTCCCCCCCACACACCTGCCCATCACCTGCAGCCCCTCCCCCACACTCACCTGCCGGCTGGGCACAGCGCACCTGGGCGACCCCACCTGCGCAGGTACCGGGCCCCGCCCACGCCCCGAGGCACTCGAGGAGCTGCGACTCGGAGCCGTCACAGGTGAGCCCGGCCGGCCACGCCCCCTCCCCCGGCAGGTGCGGCCCCACAGGTGCGCTGAGGGCGGGGCCGCAGCCCAGCTGCCGGCACAGCACCTGCGCCTCGGGCAGCCCCCAGGTGAGGCCGCACACCTGCAGCCAGGTGCGGTTCAGCTGCACCTGCACCTGCCCCGCGCAGGGCCCGGGGCCGCCCCGCAGCCGCACCTGGGGGGGGTCGGGACCTGCGGGGAGGGGGAGGGGGGGGAGGGTCAGGCACACCTGGGCACACCTGGGCACACCTGGGCACTGCCAGAACCCACCTGAGCAACCGCAACCCTCACCTGAGCTCCCCCCAAGACACCTGAACCCCCAAGAACACACCTGAGCTCCCTAAAGACACCTGAGCCACCCTCCCAGACACACCTGGGCACACCTGGGCACACCTGGGCACTGCCAGAACCCACCTGAGCAACCTCAACCCTCACCTGAGCTCCCCGCAAGACACCTGAACCCCCAAGAACACACCTGAGCTCCCTAAACGCACCTGGGCCCCCCTCCCAGACACACCTGGGCGCACCTGGGCGCTGCCAGAACCCACCTGAGCGCCCCCAGAGCCACCTGAATTCCCCAAGGGCGCACCTGAACCCCTCAACCCTCACCTGAGCCCCCCAAACCGTACCTGAGTATCCAAGGACACACCTGAGACCCCCCCCAGCCTCACCTGTCCCCCCGGCGCTCACCTGTGCACGCGACCCACACCTGCGCCCCCTCTTAAGCCCTCACCTGTTCCCTTTAAGCCACACCTGAGCCCCCCAAACACACCTGAGCCCTCCAAACCCTCACCTGAGTGCTCCCAAACACACCTGAGCTCTCCCCCAAGGACACACCTGAACCTCCCCCAGCCTCACCTGTCCCCCCCCCTCCAAACCCTCACCTGTCCCCGGGTGCTCACCTGTGCACACCACCCTCACCTGTCCCCTTAACCCACACCTGAGCCCCCCCAGGACACACCTGAGCCCCCCAAGGACACACCTGAGCCCCCCCAGGACACACCTGAGCCCTCTGAACCACACCTGAGCCCCCCAGGACACACCTGAGCCCCCCCAGGACACACCTGAGCCCCCCAAGGACACACCTGAGCCCCCCAGGACACACCTGAGCCCCCCAAGGACACACCTGAGCCCCCCCAGGACACACCTGAGCCCTCTGAACCACACCTGAGCCCTCTGAACCACACCTGAGCCCCCCAAGGACACACCTGAGCCCCCCAGGACACACCTGAGCCCCCCAGGACACACCTGAGCCCCCCCAGGACACACCTGAGCCCTCTGAACCACACCTGAGCCCCCCAAGGACACACCTGAGCCCCCCAGGACACACCTGAGCCCCCCCAAGGACACACCTGAGCCCCCCAAGGACACACCTGAGCCCCCCCAGGACACACCTGAGCCCCCCCAAGGACACACCTGAGCCCCCCCCGGACACACCTGAGCCCCCCCAGGACACACCTGAGCCCCCCAAGGACACACCTGAGCCCCCCCCGGACACACCTGAGCCCCCCCAGGACACACCTGAGCCCCCCCAGGACACACCTGAGCCCTCTGAACCACACCTGAGCCCCCCCAGGACACACCTGAGCCCTCTGAACCACACCTGAGCCCCCCTAGGACACACCTGAGCCCCCCCAGGACACACCTGAGCCCTCTGAACCACACCTGAGCCCCCCAAGGACACACCTGAGCCCCCCCAGGACACACCTGAGCCCCCCCAGGACACATCTGAGCCCCCCAAGGACACACCTGAGCCCCCCCAGGACACACCTGAGCCCCCCCAGGACACACCTGAGCCCCCCAAGGACACACCTGAGCCCTCTGAACCACACCTGAGCCCCCCCCGGACACACCTGAACCCCCCCAGGACACATCTGAGCCCCCCCTGGACACACCTGAGCCCCCCAAGGACACACCTGAGCTCCCCAAGGACACACCTGAGCCCTCCCAGGACACATCTGAGCCCCCCCTGGACACACCTGAGCCCTCTGAACCACACCTGAGCCCCCCCAAGGACACACCTGAGCCCCCCAAGGACACACCTGAGCCCCCCCCAGGACACACCTGACCCCCCCCAGGACACACCTGAGCCCCCCAAGGACACACCTGAGCCCCCCCAGGACACACCTGAGCCCTCTGAACCACACCTGAGCCCCCCAAGGACACACCTGAGCCCCCCAAGGACACACCTGAACCCCCCCAGGACACACCTGAGCCCCCAAGGACACACCTGAGCCCTCTGAACCACACCTGAGCCCCCAAGGACACACCTGAGCCCTCTGAACCACACCTGAGCCCCCAAGGACACACCTGAGCCCCCCCAGGACACACCTGAGCCCTCTGAACCACACCTGAGCCCCCCCCGGACACACTTGTCCCCCCCCACCCCCTCACCTGTTCCCCCTGGGTGCTCACCTGTGCACACCACCCCCGCCTCCTCCTGGTGGCCGCAGCTCTGCCGTCCCCAGGTGCGCTGACACCTGTCCAAGGTGAGCTCCTCACCTGTGCAGTGCACCTGGCCGGGCCAGGCGGGGCCGGCGCCGGGGCCGAAGCGAGCCAGCCCAGGTGCGCCCAGGACGGCGACGCCGCAGCCCAGGTGTCGACAGGTGACCCGGGCCGCCCGCAGGTCCCAGGTGGGGTCGCAGAGCCTGCCCCACCTGCCCAGGTGCAGCAGCTCCAGCCGGCCGGCGCACCTGGCCGGCCCCCCCCGCCAGGCGCACCTGGAGGGGCTCCCAGGGAGCCGGAGGCGCAGGTGAGGGCGTGGGGGGAGGGGCTGGAAGGGGAAGGGAGACAGGTGAGGGGATGGACAGGTGAGAGGCAGGTGAGCGAATGGGCAGGTGAGGGGGTGGACAGGTGAGGGACAGGTGAGGGGGTGGACAGGTGAGGGGATGGACAGGTAAGGGGCAGGTGAGGGAATGGACAGGTGAGGGGGTGGACAGGTGAGGGACAGGTGAGGGGATGGACAGGTGAGGGACAGGTGAGGGGATGGACAGGTGAGGGGGTGGGCAGGTGAGGGGATGGACAGGTGAGGGACAGGTGAGGGGATGGACAGGTGAGGGGGTGGACAGGTGAGAGGGTGGACAGGTGAGGGACAGGTGAGGGAATGGACAGGTGAGGGGATGGACAGGTGAGGGGATGGACAGGTGAGGGGATGGACAGGTGAGGGACAGGTGAGGGGATGGACAGGTGATGGACAGGTGAGGGGATGGACAGGTGAGAGGATGGGCAGGTGAGGGGATGGACAGGTGAGAGGATGGACAGGTGAGGGGATGGACAGGTGAGGAACAGGTGAGGGGGTGGACAGGTGAGGGGTGGACAGGTGAGGGGGTGGACAGGTGAGGGAATGGACAGGTGAGGGGATGGACAGGTGAGGGGGTGGACAGGTGAGGAACAGGTGTGGGGATGGACAGGTGAGGGGATGGACAGGTGAGGGGGTGGACAGGTGAGGGACAGGTGAGGGAATGGACAGGTGAGGGAATGGACAGGTGAGGGAATGGACAGGTGAGGGGGTGGACAGGTGAGGAACAGGTGTGGGACAGGTGTGGGACGTGACACGAGGTTATGACAGGTGTGGCCCAGGTGACAAAGGACAGGTGTGGCACAGGTGTGGGATGCAGAGACAGGTGTGCCCACCTGCCCCGTATCACCTGAGAGCACCTGTCCGTGTCTCACCTGTGCACACCTGTGCTCACCTGTCCATGCCTCACCTGTGCATGTGTGTGCACAGCTGTCCATATCTGAGCACACCTGTCCATACCTGAGCACACCTATTCATACCTGTGCTCACCTGCACACACCTGAGCACACCTGTCCCTGTCTCACCTGCACTCACCTGTCCACGTCTCACCTGTCTGTGTCTCACCTGTGCTCACCTGTCTGTGTCTCACCTGTGCTCACCTGTCTGTGTCTCACCTCTGCACACCTGTCCCTGCTCACCTGAGCACACCTGCGCACACCTGTCCATGTCTCACCTGCGCACACCTGTCCATGTCTCCCCTGCACTCACCTGTGCACACCTGTGCTCACCTGTCCATGTCTCACCTGCACACACCTGTCCCTGCTCACCTGTGCACACCTGTCCGTGTCTCACCTGCACTCACCTGTCCCTGCTCACCTGTCCGTGTCTCACCTGTCGGTGTCTCACCTGCGCACATGACCCCGGCGTCCCGCTGGTGCCCGCAGGTGTTGTTGCCCCAGGGGGGGGCGGGGCACTGCCCCAGGTGTCGCTCGCTGCCGGCGCAGGTGAGGCCGCTCAGCCACACCTGGCCCGAGCCCCGCCCGAAGCGCGCCCCGCCCGGCGCCAGCAGCGCCCGCCCGCAGCCCAGCTGGCGGCAGACCACCTGTGGGGACAGGTGAGCACACCTGAGTCAGCCTGAGCACACCTGTGTGAGCCTGAGCACACCTGAGTGAGTCTGAGCACACCTGTGGGGACAGGTGAGCACACCTGAGTGAGCTAAACACACCTGTGGGGACAGGTGAGCACACCTGAGTGAGCCTGAACACACCTGTGGGGACAGGTGAGCACACCTGAGTGAGCCTGAGCACACCTGAGTGAGCTAAACACACCTGTGGGGACAGGTGAGCACACCTGAGTGAGCCTGAGCACACCTGTGGGGGCAGGTGAGCACACCTGAGTCAGCCTGAGCACACCTGAGTGACCCAAACACACCTGTGGGGACAGGTGAGCACACCTGAGTGAGCCTGAGCACACCTGAGTGACCTTAAACACACCTGAGTGACCCAAACACACCTGTGGGGACAGGTGAGCACACCTGAGTCAGCCTGAGCACACCTGGGGGGGCAGGTGAGCACACCTGAGTGAGCCTGAGCACACCTGTGGGGACAGGTGAGCACACCTGAGTGACCTTAAACACACCTGTGGGGGCAGGTGAGAACACCTGAGTGACCCAAACACACCTGTGGGGGCGAATGAGCACACCTGAGTGAGCCTGAGCACACCTGAGTGACCCAAACACACCTGTGGGGATAGGTGAGCACACCTGAGTGACCCAAACACACCTGAGTGAGCCTGAGCACACCTGAATGACCTTAAACACACCTGAGTGAGCTAAAGCACACCTGTGGGGGCAGGTGAGCACACCTGAGTGACCCAAACCACCTGTGGGGACAGGTGAGCACACCTGAGTGACCTTAAACACACCTGAGTGAGCCTGAGCACACCTGAGTGACCCAAACACACCTGAGTGACCTTAAACACACCTGTGGGGACAGGTGAGCGCACCTGAGTGACCCAAACACACCTGAGTGAGCCAAACACACCTGAGTGACCCAAACCACCTGTGGGGACAGGTGAGCACACCTGAGCGACCCAAACACACCTGAGTGACCCAAACACACCTGAGCGAGCCCAGGGACACACCTGAGCTCACCTGGGCATCCCCAGGGCTCATCTGTTCGCCCCCCCCCGCAGCCTCACCTGTGCCCCGCCCCCCAAACCTCACCTGGCTGCACCTGTGCTCACCTGAGCACCCCCCCCAGGACCCACCTGTGCCCCCCCCATGCTCACCTGTCCCCCCCCCCGCTCACCTGGGCGTCTCTCAGGTCCCAGCCGAGGTCGCAGACCGTCCCCCAGCGCCCCTCGTGCAGCACCTCCACCCTACCTGCGCACAGGTGAGGCCCGGCCGCCAGCCGCACCTCACCTGAGCTGGAGTTACCTGCGGGGCACCGACAGGTGAGGCTGAGCGGCGCCCGGGCTCACCTGTGCACACACCTGAGCACACCTGAGCACACCTGTCCATTCTTACCTGTGCCCACACCTGAGCTCACCTGTGCACACCTCTCACCTGAGCACACCTGCACACACCTGTCCGTGTCTCACCTGGGCACACCTGTCCATTCTCACCTGTGCACATCTCTCACCTGAGCACACCCGCGCGCACCTGTCCATGTCTCACCTGTGCACACACCTGAGCACACCTGAGCACACCTGTCCATGTCTCACCTGCGCACACCTGTCCATGTCTCACCTGTGCACACACCTGAGCTCACCTGTGCACACCTCTCACCTGAGCACACCTGCACGCACCTGTCCATTCTCACCTGAGCACACCTGTCACCTGAGCACACCTGTCCATGTCTCACCTGCGCACACCTGTCCATGTCTCACCTGTGCACACACCTGAGCTCACCTGTGCACACCTCTCACCTGAGCACACCTGCACGCACCTGTCCATTCTCACCTGAGCACACCTGTCACCTGAGCACACCTGTCCATGTCTCACCTGCACACACCTGTCCATGTCTCACCTGCACACACCTGTCCATGTCTCACCTGCGCACACCTGTCCATGTCTCACCTGTGCACACACCTGAGCTCACCTGTGCACATCTCTCACCTGAGCACACCTGCGCACACCTGTCCATTCTCACCTGTGCACACCTGTCACCTGAGCACACCTGTCCACGTCTCACTTGTGCGCACCTGTCCATACCTGCACACACTTGCACACACCTTTCCATGTCTCACCTGAGCACACCTGAGCACACCTGTTCCTGCCTCACCTGGGCACACACCTGTGCTCACCTGCGCACACACCTGAGCTCACCTGTGCACACCTGCACACACCTGTCCATGTCTCACCTGGGCACACCTGGGCACACCTGCGCACACCTGTCCCTGCTCACCTGCACACACCTGTCCATGTCTCACCTGGGCACACCCGGGCACACCTGCGCACACCTGTCCCTGCTCACCTGAGCACACACCCGCGCACACCTGTACACACCTGTCCCTGCTCACCTGTCCAACGTGCACACACCTGCACACACCTGTCTGTATCTCACACGCGCACACCTGCACACACCTGTCCATGTCTCACCTGCATACACCTGTCCATGTCTCACCTGCACACACCTGTCCCTGCTCACCTGTCCAACGTGCCTCACCTGCACAGACCTGTCTGTATCTCACCTGCACACCCCCGCGCACACCTGTGCACACCTGTCCATGTCTCACCTGCACACACCTGCACACACCTGTCCATGTCTCACCTGTGCACACCTGTCCCTGCTCACCTGTCCATGTCTCACCTGCGCACACCTGCACACACCTGTCCCTGCTCACCTGTCCAACGTGCCTCACCTGCACACACCTGTCTGTATCTCACCTGCACACACCTGCACACACCTGTCCATGTCTCACCTGCGCACACCTGTCCCTGCCTCACCTGCACACACCTGTCCATGTCTCACCTGCGCACACCTGTCCCTGCCTCACCTGCACACACCTGTCCATGTCTCACCTGCGCACACCGCCCCCGCGTCCTCCCCGTGGTGGCAGTTGTGCTCCCCCCAGGTGCGGTGGGCGCACCTGAACAGCTCCGGCTCCTCCCCCGTGCAGGTGACGTCGTCCAACCAGATGGGCCCCGAGCCCCGCCCGTACCTGGCCCCACCTGGCGCCTCCAGGGCGGGGCCGCAGCCCAGGTGAGCGCAGAGCACCTGCGCCTCCCGCAGGCCCCAGCTGTCGTCGCAGACGGTGCCCCACAGGTGCTGGTGCTGCACCTCCACCCGCCCCGCGCACCTGTCGGGCGCACCTGAGAGGCGCACCTGGGGCACCCCGGGCAGCCCCGAGCCTGCGGGGGAAGGGGGGGGGGAGAGAGGGCTCACCTGGGGGCTCACCTGGGGACAGGTGTGGGGGGCAGGGAGAGGTGTGGGACAGGTGAGGGTGAGGGACAGGTGAGGGTGAGGGACAGGTGAGCCCCGTGTGTGGGACAGGTGAGGGAGGGAGAGATCACCTGGGGGCTCACCTGGGGACAGGTGTAGGGGGCAGGGAGAGGTGTGGGACAGGTGAGGGTGAGGGACAGGTGAGGGACAGGGACAGGTGAGCCCCATGCATGGGACAGGTGAGGGAGGGAGAGATCACCTGGGGGCTCACCTGGGGACAGGTGTGGGACAGGTGAGGGCAGGTGAGGAACAGGTGAGGGGCAGGTGAGGGACAGGGACAGGTGGAGACAGGTGTGGGAGAGGGACAGGTGAGCCCCATGCATGGGACAGGTGAGGGAGGGAGAGATCACCTGGGGGCTCACCTGGGGACAGGGGTGGGATAGGTGAGGACAGGTGAGGGACAGGACAGGTGAGCGCTGTGTGTGGGACAGGGGAGGGACAGGGACAGGTGAGCCCTGTGTGTGGGACAGGTGAGGAGGGAGAGATCACCTGGGGGCTCACCTGGGGACAGGTGTGGGACAGGTGAGGGGCAGGGCCAGGTGTAGGACAGGTGAGGGGAAGGGACAGGTGGAGACAGGTGTGGGAGAGGGACAGGTGAGCCCTGTGTGTGGGACAGGTGAGGAGCAGGGAGGGAGAGATCACCTGGGGGCTCACCTGGAGAAAGGGGTGGGACAGGTGAGGGGCAGGTGAGGAACAGGTGAGGGACAGGGACAGGTGTGGGACAGGGACAGGTGAGCCCTATGCGTGAGACAGGTGAGGGACAGGGAGGGAGAGATCACCTGGGGACTCACCTGGAGACAGGTGAGGGGCAGGGACAGGTGAGGGATGGATAAGTGACAGGTGCAAGGGTCAGCTCACCTGGCGACAGGTGCGGCACAGGGATAGGGCAGGGACAGGGATGGGGACAGGTGTGTCTCAGGTGAGCCCCAGGTGAGCCCTTCCCCCCTGCAGCACCCCCACCCCCAGGTGCGCTCACCTGTCGGCGCCTCACCTGCGCAGATGGCGCTGGCGTCCTCCACGTGGTTACAGGTGTGCTCCCCCCAGGGCTGGGCGGGGCACTCGGCCAGGTGAGCCTCGCTCCCGACGCACCTGAGCCCGTCCAGCCAGATGGGCCCCGCCCCCTCCCCGAACTGCGCCGCACCTGGCGCCCAGAGGGCGGGGCCGCAGCGCACCTGGCGGCAAACCACCTGAGCGTCCGGCAGGTCCCAGGTGTCGTCGCAGACCGTGCCCCACCTGCCGGCGTGGAACACCTCGACGCGCCCCGCGCACCTGTGCGGGCCCCCGGCCAGGCGCACCTGGCCCTCCTGGGGCTCACCTGGGACACGCGACACGGGCAGGTGAGCTCACCTGGGAGCATCTGGGCACCCAGAGCTCACCTGGGCACCAGAGCTCACCTGGGCACCTGGGCTCACCTGGGCACCAGAGCTCACCTGGGCACCCAGAGCTCACCTGGGCACCTGGGCTCACCTGGGCTCACCTGGGGGTGTCAGGAGCTCACCTGAGGGTGTCCGGGTCGCACCTGAGGGTGCCAGGGCCTCACCTGGGGTCACACCTGGGACACAGGACATGGACAGGTGAGCTCACCTGCGCAGGGCTCAGCACCTGTTCACCGGCTCCACCTCACCTGGGGGTGCCGGGGGCTCACCTGAGGGCGCCGCGGTCACACCTGGAACACAGAGCATGGGCAGGTGAGCTCACCTGGGCAGGGGCCACACCCACCCCAGCCAGGCGGGGGCACCTGGGATCACCTGGGGCTCACCTGAGGTTGTCGCGGTCACACCTGAATGCACCGGGCTGGCAGCTGAGGGGGCCGGGGCCTCACCTGAGAATCGAAGCGCGGGCAGGTGAGCTCACCTGGGCACCCCGCAGGCTCACCTGAGGGCGCCAGGGGCCTCACCTGGAGCACAAAGGGGGAGCTGGGCAGGTGTGGTCAGCTCACCTGAGGACGCCAGGGTCGCACCTGAGGGCGCTGGGGCCTCACCTGGGGGCGCTGGGGCCTCACCTGAAACACACAGAGGAAGCTGGGCAGGTGTGCTCACCTGGCTGGTGCTCCAGGTGTGCCCCAGGTGTGTCCAGGTAACACTTGTGTGGTCACAGGTAACCCCCAGGTGTGCCCAGGTGTGTCCTGGGTGTGGCCAGGTTGTCCCAGGCATGCCTCAGGTATTTCCCAGGTGTGCCCAGGTGTGTCCTGGATGTGCCCAGGTAACCCTTGTGTCGTCACAGGTAACCCCAGGTGTGCCCAGGTATGCCCAGGTGTGCCCAGGTAACCCTTGTGCAGTCACAGGTAACCCCAGGTGTGCCCAGGTGTGTCCTGGGTGTGCCCAGGTAACCCTTGTGTGGTCGCAGGTAACCCCCAGGTGTGCCCAGGTGTGCTCGGGGTGTGGCCAGGTTGTCCCAGGCATGCCTCAGGTGTTTCCCAGGTGTGCCCAGGTAACCCTTGTGCAGTCACAGGTGTCCCCAGATGTTCACAGGTGTGCCCAGGTGTGCCCAGGTGTGTCCTGGGTGTGCCCAGGTAACCCTTGTGTAGTCACAGGTAACCCCCAGGTGTGCCCAGGTGTGCCCAGGTGTGTCCAGGTAACCCTTGTGCAGTCACAGGTAACCTCAGGTGTGCCCAGGTGTGTCCTGGGTGTGCTCAGGTGTGTCCTGGGTGTGGCCAGGTTGTCCCAGGTGTGCCTCAGGTGTCCCCAGATGTTTCCCAGGTGTGCCCAGGTGTGCCCAGGTAACCCTTGTGTAGTCACAGGTAACCCCCAGGTGTGGCCCAGGTGTGTCCTGGGTGTGGCCAGGTTGTCCCAGGCGTGCCTCAGGTGTCCCCAGATGTTTCCCAGGTGTGCCCAGGTGTGTCCTGGGTGTGCCCAGGTAACCCTTGTGCAGTCACAGGTAACCCCAGGTGTGTCCAGGTGTGCCCAGGTGTGCCCAGGTGTGTCCCGGGTGTGCCCAGGTAACCCTTGTGTAGTCACAGGTAACCCCAGGCGTGGCCCAGGTGTGGCCCAGGTGTGTCACCTCTGCAGGTGCCTCACCTGGCACAGGTGAACCACCCTGGGGGCTGGCAGGGGGCCTCACCTGCCCAGGCGGCCCCCCCGGACTCACCTGGCCCCGCGCAGGTGACGGTGGCGTGCGGGCAGTAGGGGGCGCCCCAGAGCTTCACCTGGCACTCCAGCAGGTTCCCCTCGGTGCCCTCGCACCTGAGCGACTCCACCCAGGTGAGCTCCTCCCTGCCGACGCTCACCCGGGCGGCCCGGAGGGCGGGGCCGCAGCCCAGGTAACGACAGGTGACCTGAGCGGCCGGCAGGGCCCAGGTGAGGCCGCAGACCCCGCCCCAGCGCCCCTCGTGCAACACCTGGAGACGCCCGGCGCACCTGTGCGGGCCCTCGGCCAGGCGCAGGTGAATCAGGTCAGCCAGGCCCGAACCTGCCGGCCAGGTGGGGACAGGTGAGGCAGGTGGGACAGGTGAGAGAGGTGGGACAGGTGGGACAGGTGAGGCAGGTGGGACAGGTGAGGGATGGGTGGGACAGGTGGGACAGGTGGGACAGGTGGGACAGGTGAGGCAGGTGGGACAGGTGGGACAGGTGGGACAGGTGAGGCAGGTGGGACAGGTGGGGACAGGTGGGGACAGGTGGGACAGGTGAGGCAGGTGGGACAGGTGAGGGATGGGTGAGACAGGTGGGACAGGTGAGACAGGTGAGGCAGGTGGGACAGGTGAGGGATGGGTGGGACAGGTGGGACAGGTGAGACAGGTGAGGCAGGTGGGACAGGTGAGGGATGGGTGGGACAGGTGGGACAGGTGAGACAGGTGAGGGATGGGTGAGGCAGGTGGGACAGGTGGGACAGGTGGGACAGGTGAGGGATGGGTGAGACAGGTGGGACAGGTGAGGCAGGTGGGGACAGGTGAGGCAGGTGGGACAGGTGGGACAGGTGAGGGATGGGTGGGACAGGTGGGACAGGTGAGGGATGGGTGGGACAGGTGGGACAGGTGAGACAGGTGGGACAGGTGGGACAGGTGAGACAGGTGAGGCAGGTGGGACAGGTGGGACAGGTGGGACAGGTGTGGGACAGGTGGGATAGGTGAGGGATGGGTGAGACAGGTGGGACAGGTGAGGGATGGGTGGGACAGGTGGGACAGGTGAGACAGGTGGGACAGGTGGGACAGGTGAGACAGGTGAGGCAGGTGGGACAGGTGGGACAGGTGGGACAGGTGAGGGATGGGTGGGACAGGTGGGACAGGTGAGACAGGTGGGACAGGTGAGACAGGTGGGGACAGGTGGGACAGGTGGGACAGGTGAGGGATGGGTGGGACAGGTGGGACAGGTGAGGGATGGGTGGGACAGGTGGGACAGGTGAGACAGGTGGGACAGGTGAGACAGGTGGGGACAGGTGGGGCAGGTGGGACAGGTGAGGGATGGGTGGGACAGGTGGGAGAGGTGGGACAGGTGAGGCAGGTGGGACAGGTGAGGGATGGGTGGGACAGGTGGGACAGGTGAGGGATGGGTGGGACAGGTGGGACAGGTGGGACAGGTGGGACAGGTGAGGGACAGGTGAGAGGGACAGGTGGGACAGGTGGGACTGGTGAGGCAGGTGGGACAGGTGAGGGATGGGTGAGACAAGTGAGACAGGTGGGACAGGTGAGACAGGTGGGACAGGTGAGGGATGGGTGGGACAGGTGAGACAGGTGGGACAGGTGAGGCAGGTGAGGGATGGGTGGGACAGGCGGGACAGGTGAGGGATGGGTGGGACAGGTGGGACAGGTGGGACAGGTGAGGGGGGTAAGGGGGGACAGGTGAGAGCACAAACGTGATTGAGGGACAGGTGAGGGAGAGAACAGGTGAGGGGCTTTGCCCACAGCCCACCTGTCCCTAACCCGAGCTCACCTGTCCCACACCTGCCCCCCATTGCTCACCTGTCCCACACCTGTCCCTCACCTGCCCTCAGCTGTCTCTCACCTGTCCCACGCCTGTGGCTCACCTGTCTCCACCCCTCACCTGTCCCCACTTGTCTGACCTATCCCTCACCTGTCCCTCACCTTTCCCCACCTGTCTCCACCCCTGACCTGTCCCTCACCTGCCCTCAGCTGTCCCCACCCCTCACCTGCCCCCATCCCTCACCTGTGCCCTCACCTGTCCCACACCTGTGCCCTCACCTGTCCCACACCTGTCCCTCACCTGTCCCCACCTGTCCCTCACCTGTCCCCTCACCTGCCCTCAGCTGTCCCTACTTGTCTCACCTGTCCCTCACCTGTCTCCACCCCTCACCTGCCCCCCTCCCTCACCTGTGCCCTCACCTGTCCCACACCTGTGCCCTCACCTGTCCCACACCTGTCCCTCACCTGTCCCTCACCTGTCCCCACCTGTCCCTCACCTGTCCCACACCTGTCCCCACCCCTCACCTGCCCCCACCTGTCCCTCACCTGTCCCCCACCTGTCCCTCACCTGTCCCCCACCTGTCCCCACCCCTCACCTGCCCCCACCCCTCACCTGTCCCTCACCTGTCCCTCACCTGTCCCCTCACCTGTCCCTCACCTGTCCCTCACCTGTCCCCTCACCTGTCCCACACCTGTGCCTCACCTGCGCACACCACTCCGGCGTCCTCGCTGTGCTTGCAGGTGTGCACCCCCCAGCCCTTGTGGCGGCACTCGGAGGGCGCCCCCTCCTCACCTGTGCAGGTGAGCCCGTCCAGCCACACCTGGCCCCGCCCTGGCCCGAAGCGGGCGCGGGGCGGGGCGGCGATCACCTGCCCGCAGCCCAGGTACCTGCAGACCACGGCGGCCGCCGGGAAGGCCCAGGTGTCGTCGCAGACCGTGCCCCACCTGCCCAGGTGCAGCACCTCCACCCGGCCGGCGCACCTGCCCGGGCCCCCCGCCAGCCGCACCTGAGGGGGCGTGGCCAGCGCCGAGCCTGCGGGCAGGTGAGGGGAGGGGTTACAGGTGAGAGCTGGGCAGGTGAGGGAGGGGCTCAGGTGAGAGCTGGGCAGGTGAGGGAGAGGCTCAGGTGTGAGCTGGGCAGGTGAGGGAGGGGCTCAGGTGTGAGCTGGGCAGGTGAGGGAGGAGTTACAGGTGAGAGCTGGGCAGGTGAGGGAGGAGCTCAGGTGAGAGCTGGGCAGGTGAGGGAGGAGCTCAGGTGAGAGCTGGGCAGGTGAGGGAGGGGCTCAGGTGTGAGCTGGGCAGGTGAGAGCTCAGGTGAGAGCTGGGCAGGTGAGGGAGGGGCTCAGGTGAGAGCTGGGCAGGTGAGGGAGGAGCTCAGGTGAGAGCTGGGCAGGTGAGGGAGGGGCTCAGGTGAGAGCTGGGCAGGTGAGGGAGGGGTTACAGGTGAGAGCTGGGCAGGTGAGTCTCCCACACCCACCTGAGCACACCTGACCCATCCCCCCCCACACACCTGTACCCAGGTGAGG
This sequence comes from Phylloscopus trochilus trochilus, assembly GCA_016584745.2. NCBI lineage: Eukaryota > Metazoa > Chordata > Aves > Passeriformes > Phylloscopidae > Phylloscopus > Phylloscopus trochilus. The sequence continues at coordinate 41,278 of WQNJ02000302.1, read as the reverse complement.
ATGACGTCACCCACCCACCTGTGCAGGTGACGCTGGCCACGCCCCCCTGGGCACAGGTGCGCTCCCGCCAGGGCCCCGCCCTGCACTGCCTCAGGTCGCTCTCGGTGCCTCTGCAGCTCACCTGCTCCAGCCACACCTGCCCAGGTGCGCCCCCAGGTGCGTCCCCAGGTGCGTCCCCAGGTGCGTCCCCAGGTGCGTCCCCAGGTGCGCCCCCAGGTGCGTCGGTGGGCGGGGCAGCCAGCGGGCTCCCGCAGCCCAGGTACCTGCAGACCACCTGAGCCTCCGGCCGGCCCCAGGTGTGCCCGCAGACCCCGGCCCACCTGCCCAGGTGTAGCAGCTCCACCCTCCCCTGGCAGCGGTGCCGGCCCCCGGCCAGGCGCAGGTGAGGCGGCTCCGGCTCCAGCGAGTCTGCAACACCTGAGCTGCTCAGGACAGGTAACCCCCCAGGTAACCCCCCAGGTAACCCACAGGTGCCCCCAGGTAACCCCCAGGTAACTCCCCAGGTAACCCACAGGTGCCCCCAGGTGCCCCCAGGTGCCCACAAGTAACCCCCAGGTAACCCACAGGTAACCCCCAGGTGCCCCCAGGTAACCCCCAGGTAACCCCAGGTAACCCCCAGGTAACCCCCAGGTAACCCCCCAGGTAACCCCCAGGTAACCCCCAGGTAACCCCAGGTGCCCCCAGGTGCCCCCAGGTAACCCCCAGGTAACCCCAGGTAAACCCAGGTAACCCCCCAGGTGCCCCCCAGGTAACCCCCAGGTAACCCCAGGTGCTCCCCAGGTAACCCCGGGAACCACCAGGTAACCCCCAGGTAACCCCAGGTAACCCCCAGGTAACCCTCCAGGTGCCCCCAGGTAACCCCCAGGTAACCCCCTCAGGTAACCCCCCAGGTAACCCCCTCAGGTAACCCCCCAGGTAACCCCCCAGGTAACCCCCCAGGTAACCCCCAGGTAACCCCCAGGTAACTCCCAGGTAACCCCAGGACGGAGCTCCCCACCCCCCCCCACACACCTGCCCACAGGTGCAGAGCACACCTGGGCGCCCCCGAACCCTTCCGGATGGGCACACCTGAGTGCACCTGTCTTTAATGACACCCCTCACACCTGAGCGCACCTGAGTGCACCTGTCCATGTCTCACCTGCGCACACCTGTCCCTGCACACACCTGAGCACACCTGTATATGTCTCACCTGTCTCTGCTCAGCAGTCCATGTCTCACCTGTGCACACCTGTCCCTGCACACCTGTCCATGTCTCACCTGTGCACACCTGTCCATACCTGTGCCCACCTGTCCCTGCACACCTGTCCATGTTTCACCTGCGCACACCTGAGCACACCTGCCCGTGTCTCACCTGCAAACACCTGAGCACACCTGTCTATGTCTCACCTGTCCCTGCACACCTGTCCATGTCTCACCTGCACACACCTGTGCACACCTGTCCATATCTCACTGCACACACCTGTCCCTGCTCACCTGTCTCTGTGTCACCTGCACACACCTGTCCATACCTGTTCACACCTGTCCCTGCACACCTGTCCATGTCTCACCTGCACACACCTGTCCCTGCACACCTGTCCATGTCTCACCTGCACACACCTGTGCACACCTGTCCATATCTCACTGCACACACCTGTCCCTGCACACACCTGAGCACACCTGCCCGTGTCTCACCTGTCCCTGCACACCTGTCCCTGTCTCACCTGCACACACCTGTCCATGTCTCACCTGCACACACCTGTCCATACTTGAGCACACCTGTCCATATCTCACCTGCACACACCTGAGCAAACCTGTCCATGTCTCACTACACACACCTGTCCCGGCACACCTGTCCATGTCTCACCTGTGCACACCTGTCCCTATCTCACTGCACACACCTGTCCCTGCACACCTGTCCCTGCACACACCTGAGCACACCTGTCCCTGCACACCTGTCCATGTCTCACCTGCGCACACGGCCCCCGCGTCCTCCCCGTGGTAGCAGTCGTTGCGGCCCCAGGTGTGGGCGGGGCAGGCGCTCAGGTGCGGCTCCCGCCCGCTGCAGTTGGTCTCGTCCAACCAGATCTCACCTGAGCCCCGCCCGAACTGCGCCGCACCTGGCGCCCAGAGGGCGGGGCCGCAGCGCACCTGGCGGCAAACCACCTGAGCGTCCGGCAGGTCCCAGGTGTCGTCGCAGACCGTGCCCCACCTGCCGGCGTGGAACACCTCGACGCGCCCCGCGCACCTGTGCGGGCCCCCGGCCAGGCGCACCTGGCCCTCCTGGGGCTCACCTGGGACACGCGACATGGGCAGGTGAGCTCACCTGGGCTCCTGGGAGCACCTGGGCACCTGGAGCTCACCTGGGCACCTGGGAGCACCTGGGCACCTGGGAGCACCTGGGCTCACCTGGGCACCTGGGAGCACCTGGGCACCCAGAGCTCACCTGGGCACCTGGGAGCACCTGGGCACCCAGAGCTCACCTGGGCACCTGGGAGCACCTGGGCACCCAGAGCTCACCTGGGCACCAGAGCTCACCTGGGCACCTGGGAGCACCTGGGAGCACCTGGGCACCAGAGCTCACCTGGGGGTGTCAGGAGCTCACCTGAGGGTGTCGGGGTCACACCTGAGGGCAGCAGAGCCTCACCTGGGGGGGAAAATGGCGGAAAGGAGAAAAAATGGGGAAAAATTGGGGAAAAATGGGGAAATTTGAGGGAAAAATGGGAAAATTGGGGAAAAAAATTGGGGAAATTTGGGAAAAATTGGGGGAATTGAGGAAATTTGGGGAAATTGAGGAAAAAAATTGGGGAAAAATGAGGGAAAATTGGGAAAAATGAGAAAATTGAGCAAAATCGGGGGAGGTTGAGGAAAAATGGGAAAAATTGAGGAAGAAAATTGGGGAAATTTGGGGAAAATTGGGGAAATTGAGGAAAAAATTGGGGGAAATTGAAGAAAATTGGGAAAAATTGGGGAAAATTCAGGAAAAATGGGGGGAAATTGGGGAAAATTGAGGAAAAATGGGAAGAAATCGGGAAAAAAAAAGAGAAAATTGAGCAAAATTGGGGAAATTGAGGAAAAAAGTTGAGGAAAAAATGGGGAAAATTTAGGAAAATAAAGGAAAAATGGGAAAAAATTGGGGGAAATTAAGGAAAATTGGGGAAAGTTGAGGAAATTTGGGGAAAATTGGAGGAATTGAGGAATTTTGGGGAAATTGAGGAAAAAATTGGGAAAATTGAGGGAAAATTGGGAAAGAAAATTGGGGAAAATTGGGGGAAATTGGGGAAATTGAGGAAGAAAATGGTGAAAATTGGAAAAAAATGAAAAAATTGGGGAAATTGGGGGAAAATGGGGGATATTGAAGAAAAATGGGAAAAATTAAGGAAAATTCAGGAAAAATGGGGGAAATTGAGGAAAAAATTGGGAAAATTTGAGGGAAAATTGGGAAAAAAATTGGGGAAAATTGGGGAAAACTGAGGAAAATTGGGGAAATTGAGGGAAATTTGGGAAAATTGAGGAAAATTGAGGAAAAATTGGGGAAAATTGGGAAAAAATTGGGGTAATTGAGGGAAAAATGGGAAAATTGAGGAAAAATTGGGGAAAAATTGGGGAAATTTGGGAAAAATTGGGGGAATTGAGGAAAAAATTGGGAAAATTGAAGGAAAATTGGGAAAAAAAATTGGGGAAAATCGGGAAAAATTGGGGAAAATTCAGGAAAAATGGGGGGAAATTGAGGAAAATTGAGGAAAAAATTTGGGGAAATTGAGGAAATTTGGGGAAATTGAGGAAATTTGGGGAAATTGAGGAAAAAATTGGGAAAATTGAGGGAAAATTGGGAAAGAAAATTGGGGAAAATTGGGGAAATTGAGGAAAATTAAGGAAAATTGGGAAAATTGAGGAAGAAATTTGGGAAAATTAAGGAAAAAATGGGGGAAATTGAGGAAAATTGGGAAAATTGGGGAAAAATTGGGAAAATTGAGGAAAATTGAGGAAAAATTGGGAAAAATTGAGGAAAAAATTTGGGGAAATTGAGGAAAAAATGGGAAAAATTGAGGAAGAAAATTGGGGAAATTTGGGGAAAATTGAGGGAAATTAAGTAAAATTGGGAAAATTGAGGAAGAAATTGGGGAAAATTTGGGAAAAATTGAGGAAAATTTTGGGGAAAATTCAGGAAAAATGGGGAAAATTGAGGAAAAAAATTGGGAAAATTGCGGAAGAAAATTGGGAAAAATTGAGGAAAATTGGGGAAAACTGAGGAAAATTGGGAAATTTGGCGAAATTGAGGAAAAAATTGGGAAAATTGAGGGAAAATTGAGGAAAAAATTGGGGAAATTCAGGAAAAATGGGGGGAAATAGAGGAAAAAATTGGGAAAATTGAGGAAATTTGGGAAAAATGTATGGAATGAGAGGGGGAGGGGCCCCGGGGGCTTCCGGGGCGCGTTCGGGGGAATTCGGGCAACGGCGAAATCCGAAATCCGGCCCCGGTGGCGCAATCCGGGGGAGTTTGAGCCAAACTCCCGGAATTTGACCCCAAACGATCGATCGGGGCCTCCAAGGGCGCAGGCGGCGCCGGAATTCCCGGAATAACAAAAAAAAGGGGGGGGAGGGGAGAAAATCCCGAATTTTGGGATGAAATTCCACAAATTTTGGGGGGAAATCCCTGGATTTTGGGGGGAAATTCCTGAATTTCGGGATGAAATACCTTAATTTTGGGATGAAATCCCGGAATTTTGGGGGGAAATCCCGAATTTTGGGGGAAAATTCCACAAATTTAGGGGGGCAATCCCGAATTTTGGGAGAAAATCCCTGAATTTTGGGGGGAAATCCCGAATTTTTGGATGAAATCCCAAATTTTGGGGAAAAATTCCAGAATTCTGGGGGGGAATCCCGAATTTTGGGAGAAAATCCCTGAATTTTGGGGGAAAATCCCTGAATTTTGGGGGGAAATCCCTGAATTTTGGGGGAAAATCCCGAATTTGGGGGAAAATTCCACAAATTTTTGGGGGAAATCCCAAATTTTGGGGGGAAATTCCTGAATTTCGGGATGAAATACCTTAATTTTGGGATGAAATCCCGAATTTTGGAGGAATTTTCTGGAATTTTGGGGGGAAATCCCGAATTTGGGGGGAAATTCCACAAATTTGGGGGGGAAATCCCAAAATTTGGGAGAAAATCCCTGAATTTTGAGGGGAAATCCCGAATTTTGAGGGAAAATTCTGGAATTTTTGGGGCAAATCTCTGAATTTTGGGGGGAAATCCTGGAATTTTGGGGGGGAAATGTCTGAATTTTGGGGGAAAATTCCGGATTTTTGGGGGAAAATTCCTGAATTTTGGGGAGAAATCCCAAATTTTGGGATGAAATTCCACAAATTTTTTGGGGAAATCCCTGAATTTTGGGGGGAAATTTCCGGACTTTTGGGGGGAAATTCCTGAATTTTGAGGGGAAATCCCGAATTTTGAGGGAAAATTCCAGAATTTTGGGATGAAATCCCGAATTTGGGGGGAAATTTCCGGATTTTTGGGGGAAAATCCTGAATTTTGGGGGGAAATCCCTGAATTTTGGGGGAAAATCCAAAATTTTGGGGGGAAAATTCCGGAATTTCGGGACAAAATCCCCCAATTTCAGTCCCAAATTCCCCCAATTTTTGGGTTAAAATCCCCGATTTTCGGGATCAAAATCCCCAAATTTTTGGGACAAAATTCCAGAAATTTTGTTGGACAAAACCCCCCAATTTCAACCCCAAACCCTCCGAATTTTTGGGGTTAAAATCCCCGATTTTGGGGACAAAATCCCCGATTTTGGGCTCAAATCCCGGATTTTTGGGCTCAAATTCCGGATTTTTGGGACAAAATCCCCGATTTTGGTCTCAAATTCCGGATTTTTGGGACAAAATCCCCGATTTTGGGCTCAAATTCCGGATTTTTGGGACAAAATCCCCGATTTTGGGCTCAAATTCCGGATTTTTGGGACAAAATCCCCGATTTTGGACTCAAATTCCGGATTTTTGGGCTCAAATTCCGGATTTTTGGGACAAAATCCCCGATTTTTGGGCTCAAATTCCAGATTTTTGGGACAAAATCCCCGATTTTGGGCTCAAATCCCGGATTTTTGGGACAAAATCCCCGGTTTTGGGCTCAAATCCCGGATTTTTGGGCTCAAATTCCGGATTTTTGGGACAAAATCCCCGATTTTGGGCTCAAATCCCGGATTTTTGGGCTCAAATCCCGGATTTTTGGGACAAAATCCCCGATTTTGGGCTCAAATCCCGGATTTTTGGGACAAAATCCCCGATTTTGGGCACAAATTCCGGATTTTTGGGCTCAAATCCCGGATTTTTCGGGCCAACCCCCCCTCCCCCCGCTCTCCCCACCCCCCCCTCCCGATGACGTCACTCACCGCCCAGGTAGAGCAGCCCCAGGAGCCCCCAGGTGAGCGCCAGCCCCCCCCGGGCACACCTGGAGCCCCCGCGCGCACCTGGAGCCGCCATGGCCGCCCCGAGCCCCTCAGGTGACCCCGGGGTGACCCCGCCCCTCCCCCCCCCTCAGGTGACCTGGGGGGGGGTGGGGGAGGGGAGGGGAGGGGAGGGGGGAGGGGCGCGGTTGCGTCACGGCCGGGCCGGGGAGAAGCGGGAAAAGCCGGAGCGGCAGCGCAGGTAAAGCTCACCTGGGGGGGCACCTGGCGGGGGGAGGGGTGGACACACCTGGCGCAGGTGTGCGGAGAGGGGGGGGGTGGTCCTCAGGTGTGGGGGGGAGGCTCACCTGTCCTGGAGCCTCACCTGTGCCCCGGCTCAGCCTCGACGGAGACTTCGCCTGGCCTGGCCGCGCCTTCTCACCTGTGCCTGAGCTCACCTGAGCTCACCTGTGCTCACCTGTGCTCACCTGTGCTCACCTGTGCTCACCTGTGCTCGGCTGCCATGAGGATTTTGGGCGCCCCTCACCTGCCGGCTCACCTGGGGCTGCTGCTGCACCTGTGGCTCTGCACAGGTGAGGGGGGGCTGGGGGGGGACAGGTGAGGGGGCTGGGACAGGTGAGGTGTGGTTTGGACAGGTGAGGTGGGGCCGGTGAACAGCGCCCACACCTGGCCGAGGTGCTGAGCCCTGCCCAGGTGAGCTCACCTGTCCATGTTCTGTGTCCCAGGTGGGACTCCAGGTGAGGCCCTGGCACCCTCAGGTGCGACCCCGACAACCTCAGGTGAGTTCCTGACAACCCCAGGTGCTCCCAGGTGCCCAGGTGAGCTCTGGTGCCCAGGTGAGCCCAGGTGAGCCCAGATGCTCTCAGGTGCCCAGGTGCTCCCAGGTGCCCAGGTGAGCTCTGGTGCCCAGGTGCTCCCAGGTGCCCAGGTGAGCTCCTGGTGCCCAGGTGAGCTCCAGGTGCCCAGGTGAGCTCTGGTGCCCAGGTGAGCTCCTGGTGCCCAGGTGAGCTCCTGGTGCCCAGGTGAGCTCCTGGTGCCCAGGTGAGCCCAGGTGAGCCCAGGTGCCCAGGTGCTCCCAGGTGCTCCCAGGTGCCCAGGTGAGCCCTGGAGTGCCCAGGTGAGCTCCTGGTGCCCAGGTGAGCTCTGGTGCCCAGGTGAGCTCTGGGTGCCCAGGTGAGCTCCCAGGAGCCCAGGTGAGCTCCTGGTGCCCAGGTGAGCTCTGGTGCCCAGGTGAGCTCCAGGTGCCCAGGTGCTCCCAGGTGCCCAGGTGAGCTCTGGGTGCCCAGGTGAGCTCCCAGGAGCCCAGGTGAGCTCTGGTGCCCAGGTGCTCCCAGGTGCTCCCAGGCACCCAGGTGAGCTCACCTGCCCGTGTCGCGTGTCCCAGGTGAGCCCCAGGAGGGCCAGGTGCGCCTGGCCGGGGGCCCGCACAGGTGCGCGGGGCGCGTCGAGGTGTTCCACGCCGGCAGGTGGGGCACGGTCTGCGACGACACCTGGGACCTGCCGGACGCGCAGGTGGTTTGCCGCCAGGTGCGCTGCGGCCCCGCCCGGGCGCTGGCGGGCACAGGTGAGTTCGGGCCAGGTGAGGGCCCCATCTGGCTGGACGAGGTCACCTGCACGGGGGAGGAGGCGGCGCTGGAGCTCTGCCCCGCCCACACCTGGGGCCGGCACAACTGCCACCACGGCGAGGACGCAGGTGTGGTGTGCGCAGGTGAGACACCGACAGGTGAGACACGGGCAGGTGAGACACGGGCAGGTGTGTGCAGGTGAGACACAGACAGGTGAGACATGGGCAGGTGAGCAGGGACAGGTGAGACACGGGCAGGTGAGACACGGGCAGGTGTGCTCAGGAGTGTGCAGGTGAGACACGGACAGGTGAGACACGGACAGGTGAGCAGGGACAGGTGTGTGCAGGTGAGCAGGGACAGGTGAGACATGGGCAGGTGGGACATGGGCAGGTGGGACACAGACAGGTGAGACATGGACAGGTGAGCAGGGACAGGTGAGACATGGACAGGTGAGCAGGGACAGGTGAGACACGGGCAGGTGAGCAGGGACAGGTGTGGGCAGGTGAGACATGTACAGGTGTGCTCAGGTGTGTGCAGGTGAGACACAGGCAGGTGAGACATGGACAGGTGTGCTCAGGTGTGTGCAGGTGAGACACGGACAGGTGAGACAGGGACAGGTGTGACACGGACAGGTGAGCTCAGGTGAGCAGGGACAGGTGTGTGCAGGTGAGACGCGGACAGGTGTGCGCAGGTGTGTGCAGGTGTGCGCAGGTGAGCAGGGACAGGTGAGCAGGGACAGGTGAGACATGGGCAGGTGAGACATGGGCAGGTGAGACATGGACAGGTGAGACATGGACAGGTGAGACATGTACAGGTGTGCTCAGGTGTGGGCAGGTGAGACACGGGCAGGTGAGACACGGGCAGGTGAGCAGGAACAGGTGTGGGCAGGTGAGACATGTACAGGTGTGCTCAGGTGTGTGCAGGTGAGACACGGGCAGGTAAGACATGGACAGGTGAGATAGGGACAGGTGAGACATGGACAGGTGAGCTCAGGTGAGCAGGGACAGGTGAGACATGGACAGGTGTGCTCAGGTGTGGTCTGGTGTGTGCCGGTGAGACACAGGCAGGTGAGACACGGACAGGTGAGCAGGGACAGGTGTGACACGGACAGGTGAGCTCAGGTGAGCAGGGACAGGTGTGTGCAGGTGAGACAGGGACAGGTGTGCGCAGGTGTGCGCAGGTGAGCAGGGACAGGTGAGCAGGGACAGGTGAGACATGGGCAGGTGAGACATGGACAGGTCAGCTCAAGTGAGCACGGACAGGTGAGACATGGACAGGTGTACTCAGGTGTGTGCAGGTGAGACATGGGCAGGTGAGACATGGACAGGTGAGACATGGACAGGTGAGACATGGACAGGTGAGACATGTACAGGTGTGCTCAGGTGTGTGCAGGTGAGACATGGACAGGTGTGCTGAGGTGTGCTCAGGTGTGCGCAGGTGAGACGCGGACAGGTGTGCACAGGTGAGATAGGGACAGGTGTGCTCAGGTGTGCACAGGTGAGCAGGGACAGGTGCATACAGGTGACACATGCACAGGTGTGCTCAGGTGTGTGCATGGAGACGTGTGCACAGGTGAGACAGGGCCAGGTGAGACAGGGACAGGTGTGCTCAGGTGTGCACAGGTGTGCACAGGTGAGACAGGGCCAGGTGAGACAGGGACAGGTGTGCTCAGGTGTGCACAGGTGAGACAGGGCCAGGTGCACCAGGTGCGCCACTCCCATCTCTCCGCCCCCTCCCAGGTGCTGATCCCCTGCTGCAGCCCCAGGTGAGCCCCCAGGTAATGCCACAGGTAAATCCCCAGGTGGACGCTCAGACGCAGTTGAAGGTAAGGCCCAGGTGTGACCCCAGGTGTGACCCCAGGTGACCCCAGGTGTGACCCCAGGTGACCCCAGGTGTGACCCCAGGTGTGACCCCAGGTGTGACCCCAGGTGTGACCCCAGGTGACCCCAGGTGCCCCCGGCTCTCCGCAGGTGCGCTTGGTGAACGGCTCCTCCAGGTGCGTGGGGAGGGTGGAGGTGCTGCACCAGCACAGGTGGGGCACGGTCTGCGACGACACCTGGGACATGGCGGATGCACAGGTGAGTCGGGACACACCTGGGGGCACACCTGGGGATGGGGACACACCTGGGGACACACCTGGGACACACCTGGGTCACACCTGGGGACACCTGGGGACACACCTGGGACACACCTGGGCTGCACTCACACTTGGGGACACACCTGGGGACACACCTGGGGACACACCTGGGGGCACCTGGGGACACACCTGGTCTGGTCTCACAGCTGGGGCACAGCTGGAACACACCTGGGGATGAGGACACACCTGAGGCACAGGGACACACCTGCGTGCACTCACACCTGGGCTGGTCTCACACCTGGGGACACACCTGGGGATGGGGACACACCTGGGACACACCTGGGGACACACCTGGGACACACCTGGGGACACACCTGGGGACAGCTGGGACACATCTGGGTCACACCTGGGCTGCACTCACACTTGGGGACACACCTGGGGACAGCTGGAACACACCTGGAACACACCTGGGGATGGGGACACACCTGGGACACACCTGGGACACACCTGGGCTGGTCTCACACCTGGGCTGGTTTCACACCTGGGGACACACCTGGGACACACCTGGGCTGGTCTCACACCTGGGACACACCTGGGGACACCTGGGACACACCTGGGCTGCACTCACACCTGGGCTGGTTTCACACCTGGGGACACACCTGGGACACACCTGGGCTGCACTCACACCTGGGCTGGTCTCACACCTGCCACCCCCTCCCCCCCCGGGCCGCACAGGTGATCTGCCGTTACCTGGGCTGCGGCACCGCCCTGGCCGCACCTGGCCACGCCCACTTCGGGCCGGGCGCCGACCCCATCTGGCTGGACGGGATGCACTGCACAGGTGAGGAGCTCACCTTGGACAGGTGCCACCTGCACCCCTGGGGGGAGCACAACTGCGGCCACAGCGAGGACGCCGGCGTGGTCTGCTCAGGTGAGCTCAGGTGTGCTCAGGTGAGCTCAGGTGGGGCTCAGGTGAGCTCAGGTGGGGCTCAGGTGGGGCTCAGGTGAGACACAGGTGGGGCTCAGGTGTGCTCAGGTGAGCTCAGGTGAGACACAGGTGGGGGTCAGGTGAGACACAGGTGGGGGTCAGGTGAGACACAGATGTGCTCAGGTGAGCTCAGGTGGGGCTCAGGTGAGACACAGGTGGGACTGAGGTGGGACAGGTGGGCTCAAGTGAGTCACAGCTGGGCTCAGGTGGGACAGGTGAGACACAGGTGGGACAGGTGGGGCTCAGGTGGGGCTCAGGTGGGGCTCAGGTGGGACAGGTGGGGCTCAGGTGGGGCTCAGGTGGGGCTCAGGTGGGACAGGTGGGGCTCAGGTGAGATACAGGTGGGGCTCAGGTGGGACAGGTGGGGCTTGGGTGTGCTCAGGTGAGACACAGGTGGGACAGGTGGGGCTCAGGTGCACTCAGGTGAGCTCAGGTGAGACACAGATGGGACAGGTGAGACACAGGTGGGGCTCAGGTGCGCTCAGGTGAGCTCAGGTGAGACACAGATGGGACAGGTGGGGCTCAGGTGTGCTCAGGTGTGCTCAGGTGGGGCTCAGGTGGGACAGGTGGGGCACAGTGAGCTCAGGTGGGGCTCAGGTGGGACAGGTGGGGCTCAGGTGAGCTCAGGTGGGGCTCAGGTGGAGCTCAGGTGAGACACAGGTGGGACAGGTGAGACACAGGTGGGACAGGTGGGGCTCAGGTGAGCTCAGGTGTGCTCAGGTGAGACACAGGTGGGACAGGTGAGCTCAGATGAGGGACAGGTGGGACAGGTGGGGCTCAGGTGCGCTCAGGTGGGGCTCAGGTGGGACAGGTGAGACACAGCTGGGACAGGTGAGCTCAGGTGGGGCAGGTGGGTTCAGGTGGGTTCTGCCAGCACCCAGGTGATCCCAGGAGCACCCAGGTGCGCCAGGTGTGTCTGGGAGGGGAGCTCAGGTGTCTTTAGGGAGCTCAGGTGTGTTCTTGGGGGTTCAGGTGTCTTGGGGGGAGCTCAGGTGAGGGTTGGGCTTGCTCAGGTGGGTTCTGGCATTGCCCAGGTGTGCCCAGGTGTGCCCAGGTGTGCCTGACCCTCCCCCCCCTCCCCCTCCCCGCAGGTCCCGACCCCCCCCAGGTGCGGCTGCGGGGCGGCCCCGGGCCCTGCGCGGGGCAGGTGCAGGTGCAGCTGAACCGCACCTGGCTGCAGGTGTGCGGCCTCACCTGGGGGCTGCCCGAGGCGCAGGTGCTGTGCCGGCAGCTGGGCTGCGGCCCCGCCCTCAGCGCACCTGCGGGGCCGCACCTGCCGGGGGAGGGGGCGTGGCTGGCCGGGCTCACCTGCCGGGGCTCGGAGCAGCTGCTGCTGGAGTGCCGGGGGCTGCGGGCAGGTACCTGCGGCACAGGTGTGGCCGCCACCGTCGCCTGCGCCGAGCCGCCAGGTGAGTGAGGGGCTCACCTGGGATCTCACCTGGGATCTCCGGTCTCACCTGTCCTTCAGGTGTCTCACCCCTCTCAGCTGTGACCTCAACCTCACCTGTGTGTGTGTCTCACCTGTCCCATTCTCCCTCACCTGTGTCTTACCTGTCCCACCTGCCCCACCTGTGTCTCACCTGTCCCACCTGTCTCACCTGTGTCTCACCTGTCCCATTCTCCCTCACCTGTGTCTTACCTGTGTCCCACCTGTGTCTCACCTGTCCCACCTGTGTCTCACCTGTGTCTCACCTGTCTCACCTGTCTCACCTGTGTCTCACCTGTCTCACCTGTCCCACCTGTCCCACCTGTGTCCCACCTGTGTATCACCTGTGTCTCACCTGTCCCACCTGTGTCTCACCTGTCCCATTCTCCCTCACCTGTCTCTAAACTGTCCCACCTGTGTCCCACCTGTGTCTCACCTGTCCCACCTATCTCACCTGTGTCTCACCTGTCCCACCTCTGTCTCACCTGTCTCACCCTTGTCCCTCACCTGTCCCTGTCTCACCTGTCTCACCTGTCCATCCCTTACCTGTCTCAACTGTCTGCCTCACCTGTCCACACCTCACCTGTCCACCTCATGTGTCTGTACCTCACCTGTCCATATCTCACCTGTCCACACCTCGCCTCTCTGTATCTCCCCTGTCTGTCCCCCACCTGTCTCACCTGTGGGTCTCACCTGTCCGAGTCTCACCTGTCCGTGTCTCTCCTGCCCATCTCACCTGCCCATCTCTCACCTATCCGTGTCTCACCTGTCTGTCCCTCACCTGTCTGACCTGTGGATCTCACTGGTCTCACCTGTGGGTCTCACCTGTCCTTGTCTCACCTGTCTCTCACCTGTCTCACCTGTCCATCTCTCACCTGTCTGTCCCTCGCACCTGTGGGGCCGCACCTGCCGGGGGAGGGGGCGTGGCTGGCCGGGCTCACCTGCCGGGGCTCGGAGCAGCTGCTGCTGGAGTGCCGGGGGCTGCGGGCAGGTACCTGCGGCACAGGTGTGGCCGCCACCGTCGCCTGCGCCGAGCCGCCAGGTGAGTGAGGGGCTCACCTGGGCTCACCTGGGATCTCCGGTCTCACCTGTCCTTCAGGTGTCTCACCCCTCTCAGCTGTGCCCTCGGCCTCACCTGTGTGTGTGCGTGTCTCACCTGTCTCATTCTCCCTCACCTGTGTCTCACCTGTCCCACCTGTCTCACCTGTGTCTCACCTGTCCCACCTGTCTCACCTGTGTCTCACCTGTCTCACCTGTCTCACCTGTCCCACCTGTCCCACCTGTGTATCACCTGTCTCACTTGTATCACCTGTGTCTCACCTGTGTCTCACCTGTCTCGCCCTTGTCCCTCACCTGTCCCACCTGTCCCACCTGTCCCTCACCTGTCCCTATCTCACCTGTCTCACCTGTCCATCGCTTACCTGTCTCAACTGTCTGCCTCACCTGTCCACACCTCACCTGTCCACCTCAGCTGTCCATATCTCACCTGTCCACACCTCGCTTCTCTGTATCTCCCCTGTCTGTCCCCCACCTGTCTCACCTGTCTCACCTGTCCATCTCTCACCTTTCTGTCCCTCACCTGTCTCACCTGTGGGTCTCACCTGTCCGAATCTCACCTGTCCGTGTCTCTCCTGCCCATCTCACCTGCCCATCTCTCACCTATCCGTGTCTCACCTGTCTGTCCCTCACCTGTGGGTCTCACCTGTGTCTCTCACCTGTCTCACCTGTCTGTCCCTCACCTATCTGTCCCTCACCTGTCTCACCTGTCTCTCACCTGTCTGTCTCTCACCTGTGGCTCTCACCTGTCTCACCTGTCTGTCCCTCACCTATCTGTCCCTCACCTGTCTCACCTGTCTCTCACCTGTCTGTCTCTCACCTGTGGCTCTCACCTGTCTCTCACGTTTCTCTCACCTGTCACCTGTGGGTCTCACCTGTGGCTCTCACCTGTCTGTCTCACCTGTCCATGTGTCACCTGTCTGTCCCTCACCTGTCTCACCTGTGGCTCTCACCTGTCTCTCACCTGTCTCTCACCTGTCACCTGTGGGTCTCACCTGTCTCTCACCTGTCTGTCTCTCACCTGTGGGTCTCACCTGTGGGTCTCACCTGTCCCTCACCTGTGGCTCTCACCTGTCTGTCTCACCTGTCCATCTCTCACCTGTCTGTCCCTCACCTGTCTCACCCGTGGCTCTCACCTGTGGCTCTCACCTGTCTCTCACCTGTCACCTGTGGGTCTCACCTGTGGGTCTCACCTGTCTCACCTGTCTGTCCCTCACCTATCTGTCCCTCACCTGTCTCACCTGTGGCTCTCACCTGTCTCACCTGTCCATCTCTCACCTGTCCATCCCTCACCTGTCTCACCTGTGGCTCTCACCTGTCTGTCTCACCTGTGGCTCTCACCTGTCTCACCTGTCCATCTCTCACCTGTCTGTCTCACCTGTCTCACCTGTGGCTCTCACCTGTCTGTCTCACCTGTCTCTCACCTGTCCCAGCTCTGCCCAGCTCCTGCCCGCTGCTGGAGGCGCTGCTGGGGTTGGGGGCGGGGCTCTGCGGGGCCCTGCTGGCCCTTTACCTGTGCGCCAGGTGCGCCCCCGCCCGCCGCCCCGCCTGGCGCCGCACAGGTACGGCCGGGACCGCCCCCCCAAACCCCAAAATCCCCTCCAGGTGACCCCAAAACCCCTCAGGTGACCCCAAAACTTCTCAGGTGACCCCCAAACCCCTCAGGTGACCCCAAACACCTCCAGGTGACCCCAAAACTCCCCCTAAAAACCCCTCAGGTGACTCCAAATCCCCTCCAGGTGACCCCAAAACCCCCTCAGGTGACCCCAGAACCCCTCAGGTGACCCCAAAATCCCCCGGGACCCCCCCCCAACACCTCTTAGGTGATCCCCAAAGTGCCCAGGTGACCCCAAAACTTCTCAGGTGACCCCAAAACTTCTCAGGTGACCCCAAAACCCCTTAGGTGATCCCTCAGGTGACGCCAAACCCACCCAGGTGACCTCAAAACTCCCCCCAAACCCCTCAGGTGACCCCAAACCCACCCAGGTGACCTCAAAACTCCCCCCAAACCCCTCAGGTGACCCCAAAACTCCTCAGGTGACCCCAAAATCCCCCGGGACCCCCCCCAACACCTCTTAGGTGACCCCAAAACCCCCTCAGGTGACCCCTCAGGTGACCCCAAAATCCCCTCCAGGTGACCCCAAAACTCCCCCAAAACCCCTCAGGTGACCCCAGAACCTCTTGGATGATCCCTCAGGTGACCCCAAACCCACCCAGGTGACCCCAAAACTTCCCCCTAAAAACCCCTCAGGTGACCCCCAAACCCCTCAGGTGACCCCAAACCCCCCTCAGGTGACCCCAAACACCTCCAGGTGACCCCAAAATCTCCCCCGGGGGACTCCCAACGCCCCCCCCCAGGACCCCTCCCCAAATCCTCCCCCCCAGGATCCCCCAAATTCCCCAAGACCCCCCCCAAAAATCCAACCTAAGCCCCCCAAATCCCCCCCAAATTCCCCAAAGACCCCCCCCACCCCCACCCCCAGGGACCCCCCCAAATCCTTCACGACCCCCCCTCAGAGACCCCCCAAATTCCCCCCAAATCCCCCCCAAACGCCCCAAATCCCCCCCAGGGACCCCCCAAAAATCCACCCCAAATCCTCCCAGAACCCCTCAGGACCCCCCAAATTCCCCCCAAATTCCCCAAAGACCCCCCCCCCAGGGACCCCCCCCCAAATCCCCCCAGAACCCCCCCAAATTCCCTCCAAATCCCTCAGGGACCCCCCAAATCCACCCCAAATTCCTCAAAGACCCCCCAGGGACCCCCCCCCCAAATCATTCAGGACACCCCCCCCCCAAGAACCCCCCAAATTCCCCCCAAAAATCCACCCCAAATCCACCCCAAGAACCCCCCCAGGGACCCCCCCCCAAATTCCGCCCAAATCCCCCCCGAACTCCTCAGGACCCCCCAAAAATCCCCCCCAAATTCCACAAAGACCCCCCCCAAAATCCCCCCTCAGGGACCCTCCCCCAAATTCCCCCCAAATCCCTCCTCAGGGACCCCCCAAAAATCCACCCCAAGACCCCCCCCAGGACCCCCCAAATCCACCCCAAATTCCTCAAGACCCCCCAGCCCCCCCCCCAAATCCTTCAGGACACCCCCCCCCCCAGAACCCCCCAAATTCCCCCCCAAAATCCACCCCAAATCCACCCCAAGAACCCCCCCAGGGACCCCCCCCCAAATTCCGCCCAAATCCCCCCCGAACCCCTCAGGACCCCCCAAAATTCCACCCCAAATTCCACAAAGACCCCCCCCCAAATCCCCCCTCAGGGACCCTCCCCCAAATTCCCCCCAAATTCCACAGGACCCCCCCAAAAAATTCACCCCAAGACCCCCCCAGGACCCCCCAAATTCCCCCCAAATTCCACAGGACCCCCCCAAAAAATTCACCCCAAGACCCCCCCCAGGGACCCCCCAAATCCCTCAGGGACCCCCCAAATCCCCCCCAAATCCCCTCAAGCCCCCCCCAGGGACCCCCCAAATTCCCCCCAAATCCCTCAGGGACCCCCAAATCCTGGCGGGGGGGGGGTCTTGAGGGGGTCCCGGAGTTTTGGGGGTCCCTGGGGGGGATTTGGGGAGGGGGGGGGGTCTTAGAGGATTTGGGGGGGGGTCCCTGAGGAATTTGGGGGATTTTGGTGTGGATTTTAGGGGGTCCCTGGGGGGGGGGATTTGGGGGGGGGGTCCTATGGAATTTGGGGTGGAATTTTGGGGGGGTCCTGAGGGGTTTGGGGGGGATTTGGGGGGGTCTTGGAGATTTGGGGCGGGGGGAGGTCCCTGGGGAATTTGGGGGGGGGGGGGGTCCCTGGGGGGGGGTCTTGGCGTGGATTTGGGGAGGATTTTTGGGGGGGGTCTTGGGGAATTTGGGGGGTCCTGGGGGGGGTCTTTGGGGAATTTGGGGGGGATTTGGGGGGCTTGGGGCGGATTTTTGGGGGGTCTTGGGGAATTTGGGGGGTCCTTGGGGGGGGGGATTTGGGAGGATTTTGAGGGATTTGGGGTGGATTTTGGGGGGTCCCTGGGAGGTCCCGGTGGATTTGGGGGGTCCTGAAGGGGTTTTTGGGGGGGGGTCTCCAGGGGGTTCTGGGGACCCCAAAATCCCCCCCAAAATCCCCCCTGACCCCCCCCCGCGATTTCCCAGGTGAGCCGCTGCTGCCAGAGGAGCCCCTGAGCTCACCTGAGCCGTAGGACCCTGGGACACCCCCAAACCGCCGCAAAGTTACCTTGAGAGACCCCCAAAAACCAGCACAAACCAGTACAAACCAGTTCAAACCAGTTCATACCAGTTCAAACCCAATAAAAAACCCAGTAAAAACCAGTCCAGGTCGACAGAACGGCAGCGGGCGCGGAACTACATTTCCCAGCGTGCACAGCGCGCGGTTCCGGGGGAAAGAAGGGCGTGGCCTGGCCGGAGAGGGCGTGACCTTATTGGCTGTGGCGAAGGCGGGAAGGCGGAGGGGGCGTGGCCCCGTGAGGCAAAAGGGGCGTGGCCTGGTGAGGCGGCGCGGCCCGGGCGCTGCGCGGCGGCGGCGGCAGCGCTGGGCCCGGCCGTGCCCCGGTTCTGTCCCGGTTCTGCCCCGGTCCTGCCCCGGTTCCGGCCCCGGCGGAGCCTCCGCGAGCCCGGCAGGTGAGCGGGGAGCGGGGTAGGAGGAGGAGGAAGAGGTGGAGGAGGAGGAGGAAGCGGCGGGGCCGCGGCGGCGGCGCCTGCGCGGGGCGGGGGGAGGCGGGGCCTGCAGGGGCTGAGGGGAAAGGGGCGGGGCCTGAGGGCGGAGAGGGGCGGGGCCCATAGGGAAGGGCGGGGCCTAAGGCGGCCTGGTCACGCCCCCGGTTTGGCCACGCCCCCTCGTGTCGCGTTTGGGGTCCCACGTTCACACCTGGGGTGGGTCTGGGGTCTCACCTGTCCCCCCCCGTGTGCTGGGATTGGGGTCTCACCTGTCCCTGTGTGCTGGGATTGGGGTCTCACCTGTCCCTGTGTTTCATGTCTGGGGTCTCACCTGTCCACCGGTGCTAGGATTGGGGTCTCACCTGTCCCTGTGTGCTGGGATTGGGGTCTCACCTGTCCCTGTGTTTCATGTCTGGGGTCTCACCTGCCCACCTGTGCTGGGATTGGGGTCTCACCTGTCCCTGTGTTTCATGTCTGGGGTCTCACCTGTCCCTGTGTTTCATGTCTGGGGTCTCACCTGTCCACCTGTGCTAGGACTGGGGTCTCACCTGTCCCTGTGTGCTGGGATTGGGGTCTCACCTGTCCCTGTGTTTCATGTCTGGGGTCTCACCTGTCCACCGGTGCTAGGATTGGGGTCTCACCTGTCCCTGTGTGCTGGGATTGGGGTCTCACCTGTCCCTGTGTGCTGGGATTGGGGTCTCACCTGTCCCTGTGTTTCATGTCTGGGGTCTCACCTGTCCACCTGTGCTGGGATTGGGGTCTCACCTGTCCCCGTGTGCTGGGATTGGGTGGGGCAGGTCTCACCTGTCCCAGTGTCCCCGGTATGCTGGGACTGGGGGGATCTCACCTGTGCCGGGTCTGAGTCTCACCTGTCTCTGTGTCTCGTGTCCGGGGTCGCACCTGTACCTGTGTCCCCTCCGTACTTTGAGGGTCTCACCTGCTCCCTCGGGGCTGGGTCTGCTGGGATCTCACCTGTCCTCCGTGTTTCACACCTGGGGTCTCACCTGTGCCTGCGTTTGATGTCTGGGCTGTCACCTGTGGCTGTACATTGGGTCTGGGTTCTCACCTGTCTCAGGTCTGGGTTCTCACCTGTCCCAGGTCTGAGCTCTCACCTGTGTCAGGTGCGGGTTCTCACCTGTCTCACATCTGGGCTCTCACCTGTCCCAGGTCCGAGCTCTCACCTGTGTCAGGTGAGGGTTCTTACTTGTCCCAGGTCTGAGCTCTCACCTGCGTCAGGTGCAGGTTCTCACCTGTGTCATGTCTGGGTTCTCACCTGTCCCAGGTCTGGGCTCTCACCTGTCCCAGGTCTGAGCTCTCACCTGTGTCATGTGACGGTTCTCACTTGTCCCAGGTCTGGTCTCTCACCTGTCCCAGGTCTGGGCTCTCACCTGTCCCAGGTCTGAGCTCTCACCTGTCTCAGGTGCAGGCTCTCACCTGTCTCAGGTCTGGGCTCTCACCTGTCCCAGGTCTGGGCTCTCACCCGTCCCAGGTCTGGGCTCTCACCTGTGTCAGGTGGGGGTTCTCACTTGTCCCAGGTCAGAGCTCTCACCTGTCCCAGGTCTGGCCTCTCACCTGTCCCAGGTCTGGCCTCTCACCTGCAGCTCTGTCCCCCTCAGGTGCAGCCATGGCGGGCACAGCGCCCCCCGCCGGCGCCCCCGAGCACCCCTTCACCTGCCGGGAGTGCGGCAAATCCTTCCGCTGGTCCTCGCGCCTGGCGCATCACCTGCGCAGCCACACAGGTGAGCGGCCCTACAAGTGCCCCGAGTGCCCCAAGGCCTTCAAGGGCTCCTCCGCCCTCCTCTACCACCTGCGGGGCCACACAGGTGAGCGGCCCTACACCTGCGCCACCTGCGGCAAGAGCTTCAAGCGCTCCTCGCTGCTGCAGGCTCACCTGCGCGTGCACACGGGGCTGCGCGCCTTCAGGTGCGCCCAGTGCGGCCTCACCTTCAAGTGGGCCTCGCACTACCAGTACCACCTGCGGCAGCACTCAGGTGAGCGGCCCTACACCTGCCCCACCTGCCCCAAAGCCTTCAAGAACTCCTCCAGCCTGCGGCGCCACCGCCACACCCACACCGGGGAGCGGCCGCACACCTGCGGCACCTGCGGCAAGGGCTTCGCCCAGGCGGCCAACCTGCGGCAGCACCTGCGGGTGCACACAGGTGAACGGCCCTACACCTGCGGCACCTGCGGCAAGAGCTTCACCCACTCCTCCAACCTGCACCTGCACCGGCGCACGCACGGCCCCGCCCCGCAGTGCCCCACCTGCGCCGCGCCCTCAGCCTCGCCCGGGCTGCACCTGCAGGGCCCCGCCCCTCCTGCCGCCCCCGCCTCACCTGAGCCGCTCTGGAGGCCGCTGGGGGTCACCTGCGCTGAGCAGGAAGGGACGGCAGCCCCGCCCCCGGCCCCGCCCCACCGCTGCCCCACCTGCGGCAAGAGCTTCAAGAACGGCTCGGGGCTGGCGCGGCACCTGCCCGGCCACCAGCGGCTCAGGTGCGCCGCCGCCGCCGCCCCCCGAGCCCCGCCTCACCTGGCCGCGCCCGGGCCGGCCGAACCGGCGGCTGCCGCCGAGCCCCCGGCGCCGCCCGAGCGGCCGTACAGGTGCGGCGAGTGCGGCAAGGCCTTCAAGGGCTCCTCGGGGCTGCGCTACCACCTGCGCGACCACACAGGTGAGCGGCCCTACACCTGCGCCACCTGCGGCAAGAGCTTCAAGCGCTCCTCGCTGCTCCAAGCTCACCTGCGCGTGCACACGGGGCTGCGCGCCTTCAGGTGCGCCCAGTGCGGCCTCACCTTCAAGTGGGCCTCGCACTACCAGTACCACCTGCGGCAGCACTCAGGTGAGCGGCCCTACACCTGCCCCACCTGCCCCAAAGCCTTCAAGAACTCCTCCAGCCTGCGGCGGCACCGCCACACCCACACCGGGGAGCGGCCGCACACCTGCGGCACCTGCGGGAAGGGCTTCGCCCAGGCGGCCAACCTGCGGCAGCACCTGCGGGTGCACACAGGTGAACGGCCCTACACCTGCGGCACCTGCGGCAAGAGCTTCACCCACTCCTCCAACCTGCACCTGCACCGGCGCACGCACTCGGCGGCGCGGCCCTTCCGCTGCCCCGCCTGCCCCAAGGCTTTCGTCATGGCCGCTTACCTGCAGCGGCACCTGCGCACGCACGGCCCCGCCCCGCCCCGCCCACCTGGCGCCGCCCCGGCCACGCCCGCCGCTTACCTGCTGCTGCCGGCCACGCCCCTGCCGCTGGCTGCCGGCGGCCGCGCCCCTGGCAAGGTGTTGCTGCTGCCCGGCCCCGCCCCGGCCGGCCACGCCCCCACGGCGCACCTGGCGCAGGTGGGCAAGGGGCCGCGCACCTGGCGGAGCGTCCTGCTGGTGGCCGGGGCGGGGCAGGAGGGGGCGGGGGTGCAGCTGCAGGTGGGTGAGGTGGCGGGGGTGACAGGTGTGACAGGTGTGACAGGTGTGGGGGTTACAGGGGTCACAGGTGTGACAGGTGTGACAGGTGTAACAGGTGTGGGGGTCACAGGGGTCACAGGTGTCCAGCTCCAGGTGGTGCCAGTTGCCTCAGAGGTCACCAATGTCCAGGTGCAGGGCGGGGAGGTGACAGGCGTGGCAGGTGTGGCAGGTGTGGCAGGTGTGGCAGGTGTAGGTGTGACAGGTGTGACAGGTGTGACAGGTGTAGGTGTGGCAGGTGTGGCAGGAGTGACAGGTGTGGCAGGGACAGGTGTGACAGGAGTGACAGGTGTGACAGGTGTGACAGGGACAGGTGTGACAGGTGTGGCAGGTGTCACAGGTGTGGCAGGAGTGACAGGTGTGACAGGTGTGACAGGGACAGGTGTGACAGGTGTAGGCATGACAGGTGTGACAGGTGTGGCAGGTGTAGGCATGACAGGTGTGTCAGGTGTGACAGGTGTGGCAGGTGTGACAGGTGTGTCAGGTGTCACAGGTGTGACAGGTGTGGCAGGTGTGACAGGTGTGGCAGGTGTCACAGGTGTGCAGCTCCAGGTGCTGCCGGTGCCCCCGGAGGTGACCAACGTCCAGCTCCAGGTGCTCCCAGCCCCACCTGAGCTCACCAGCGTCCAGCTCCGTGCAGGTGAGGTCACCAACGTCCGGCTCCAGGCCTTGCCACCACCCTCAGGTGTCACCAGCGTCCACCTCTGCCCAGGTGAGGTCACCAACGTCCAGCTCCAGGCCCTGCCGCTGACCTCAGGTGTCACCAACGTCCAGCTCCAGGTGCTGCCACCACCCTCAGGTGGCGCCGGTGTCCAGCTCCAGGCCACCGAGGTGACCAACGTCCAGCTCCAGGTGCTGCCAGCTCCACCTGAGCTCACCAACGTCCAGCTCCAGGCCACCGAGGTGACCGACGTCCACCTGGAACCTGTGGAGGTGCCCAGTGTCCACCTGGAGACCACCCAGGTGATGGATGTCCACCTAGAACCTGTGGAGGTGCCCAGTGTCCACCTGGAGACCACCCAGATGACCGATGTCCACCTGGAACCTGTGGAGGTGACCAATGTCCACCTGGAACCTGCAGAGGTGCCCAGTGTCCACCTGGAGACTGCGGAGGTGGCCGATGTCCACCTGGAATCCACAGAGGTGCCCAGTGCCCACCTGGAACCTGTAGAGGTGACCGATGTCCACTTGGACATGTCAGAGGTGCCCGGTGTCCACCTGGAGACCACGGAGGTGACCAATGTCCACCTGGAACCTGCAGAGGTGACCGATGTCCACCTGGAACCTGCAGAGGTGACCAGCGTCCACCTGGAGACAATGGAGGAGGTGACCGATGTCCACCTGGAGACCACCGAGATGCCCGGTGTCCACCTGGAACCTGTGGAGGTGCCCAATGTTCACCTGGAGACCACAGAGGTGACGGATGCCCACCTGGAACCCATGGAGGAGGTGACCAGTGCCCACCTGGACGTGTCAGAGGTGACCGATGTCCACCTGGAACCTGCACAGGTGACCGATGCCCACCTGGAGACATCAGAGGTGTCCTGTGACCACCTGGAACCTGCGGAAGTGACCAATGTCCACCTGGAGGTGCATAACGTTCACCTGGAGACCACGGAGGAGGTGCCCAGGGCTCACCTGGACACCTTGGAGATGACCAATGTCCACCTGGAGGTGCCCGGTGCTCACCTGGAGACATCAGAGCTGCCCAGTGTCCACCTGGAGCCCACAGAGGTGCACCTGGAGCCCCCTTAGGAGGTGCCCGGTGCACACCTGGAGACACCTTGGAGATCACCAGTGTCCACCTGGAGGTACCCGGTGCACACCTGGAGACCTTGAAAAAGCCCAGTGCCCACCTGGCCATGTCAGAGGTGTCCTCTGCCCACCTGGAGTCTTCAGGAGGTCTTCAGTGCTCACCTGGACACACCTTGGAGATGACCAATGTCCACCTGGAAGTACCTGGTGCACACCTGGAGACCACACAGGTGTTCAGTGCACACCTGGACACACCTGGGAGGTGCCCAATGTCCACCTGGAAGTGCCCAGTGCCCACCTGGAGACCACACAGGTGTTCAGTGCACACCTGGACACACCTGGGAGGTGCCCAATGTCCACCTGGGGGTACCTGGTGCCCACCTGGACACACCTTGGAGGTGCCCAATGTCCACCTGGAGGTACCTGGACACACCTGGAGACCACGCAGGTGTTCAGTGCCCACCTGGACACACCTTGGAGGTGCCCAATGTCCACCTGAAGGTACCTGGTGCCCACCTGGACACACCTTGGAGATGACCATTGTTCACCTGGAGGTACCTGGTGCACACCTGGAGCCCTGTGAGGTGCCCAATGTCCACCTGAAAGTGCCCGGTGCACACCTGGAGCCTTCAGGTGTCCGGTGTCCACCTGGAGACATCAGAGAAGGTGCCCAGTGCTCACCTGGACACACCTGTGAGGTGCCCAATGTCCACCTGGAGGTACCTGGTGCCCACCTGGAGACCACGCAGGTGTTCGATGCTCACCTGGACACACCTGGGAGGTGCCCAATGTCCACCTGGAGGTACCTGGTGCCCACCTGGGGACCACACAGGTGTTCAGTGCCCACCTGGACACACCTTGGAGATGACCAGTGTCCACCTGGAGGTACCCGGTGCACACCTGGAGACCACACAGGTGTTCAGTGCCCACCTGGACACACCTTGGAGGTGCCCAATGTCCACCTGGGGGTACCTGGTGCACACCTGGAGACCACACAGGTGTTCAGTGCACACCTGGACACACCTGGGAGGTGCCCAATGTCCACCTGGAAGTACCTGGTGCACACCTGGACACACCTGGGAGGTGCCCAATGTCCACCTGAAGGTACCTGGTGCACACCTGGACACACCTGGGAGATGCCCAATGTCCACCTGGAGGTACCTGGTGCCCACCTGGACACACCTGGGAGGTGCCCAATGTCCACCTGGAGGTACCTGGTGCACACCTGGACACACCTGGGAGGTGCTCACCCCCCCACCTCTCACCTGCACAGGTGCCCAGCGCTCACCTGCTGCCCCCCAGGTGCCCGGCATAGGGGGGGGGAAGCACCTGCACACCTGTGCCCACAGGTGAGGGGGTCTGGGGGGTACCTGCCCGGGCCTGGGGGTGTCAGGGGGTACCTGAGCTCACCTGGCCCAGGTGAGGCCGTGCCCGCGTCTCCCCCCCCGCCCAGTGTCAATAAAGGCGCCCCTCCCCCCCCTCAGTGCAGTTTGTGCTTCCGGGAGGGGGCGGGGCCAAGGGGAGGGGGCGGGGCCATGGAGTGGGGCCGAAGAGAGGGGGCGGGGCCAAAGGGAGGGGCGGGGCCAAGGGGGCGGGGCCATGGAGTGGGGCGGGGCAGTTCTGTCTCCCAGTACGGCCCCAGTGACTCCCAGTACGGCCCCAGTGATTCCCAGTACGGCCCCAGTGATTCCCAGTGACTCCCAGTACGGCCCCAGTGACTCCCAGTACGGCCCCAGTGACTCCCAGTGACTCCCAGTGACTCCCAGTACGGCCCCAGTGACTCCCAGTGACTCCCAGTGACTCCCAGTACGGCCCCAGTGACTCCCAGTACGGCCCCAGTGATTCCCAGTGACTCCCAGTACGGCCCCAGTGACTCCCAGTACGGCCCCAGTGATTCCCAGTACGGCCCCAGTGATTCCCAGTACGGCCCCAGTGATTCCCAGTACAGCCCCAGTGACTCCCAGTACAGCCCCAGTGACTCCCAGTACGGCCCCAGTGATTCCCAGTACGGCCCCAGTGACTCCCAGTACGGCCCCAGTGATTCCCAGTACGGCCCCAGTGATTCCCAGTATGGCCCCAGTGACTCCCAGTACGGCCCCAGTGACTCCCAGTACGGCCCCAGTGATTCCCAGTGACTCCCAGTACGGCCCCAGTGACTCCCAGTACGGCCCCAGTGATTCCCAGTACGGCCCCAGTGATTCCCAGTACGGCCCCAGTGATTCCCAGTGACTCCCAGTACGGCCCCAGTGACTCCCAGTATGGCCCCAGTGACTCCCAGTGACTCCCAGTGACTCCCAGTACGGCCCCAGTGACTCCCAGTGACTCCCAGTGACTCCCAGTACGGCCCCAGTGACTCCCAGTACGGCCCCAGTGACTCCCAGTGACTCCCAGTGACTCCCAGTACGGCCCCAGTGACTCCCAGTACAGCCCCAGTGACTCCCAGTACGGCCCCAGTGACTCCCAGTACGGCCCCAGTGACTCCCAGTACGGCCCCAGTGACTCCCAGTATAGCCCCAGTGACTCCCAGTACAGCCCCAGTAACTCCCAGTACGGCCCCAGTGACTCCCAGTACGGCCCCAGTGACTCCCAGTACAGCCCCAGTAACTCCCAGTACAGCCCCAGTGACTCCCAGTACGGCCCCAGTGATTCCCAGTACGGCCCCAGTGATTCCCAGTGACTCCCAGTACGGCCCCAGTGACTCCCAGTACAGCCCCAGTGTCTCCCAGTATGGCCCCAGTGACTCCCAGTACGGCCCCAGTGACTCCCAGTACGGCCCCAGTGATTCCCAGTGACTCCCAGTATGGTCCCAGTACAGCCCAACTGGCTCCCAGTGATTCCCAGTACGGCCCAGTATGGCCCCAGTGATGCCCAGTGCAGCTCAACTGGCTCCCAGTACAGCCCCAGTATGGTCCCAGTTCCCTCCCAGTCCCTCCCAGTCCCCCCCAGTTCCCTCCCAGTTCCCTCCCAGTCCCTCCCAGTCCCCCCCAGTTCCCTCCCAGTCCCTCCCAGTTCCCTCCCAGTTCCCTCCCAGTCCCCCCAGTCCCTCCCAGTTCCCTCCCAGTCCCTCCCAGTCCCCCCAGTCCCTCCCAGTCCCCCCCAGTTCCCTCCCAGTTCCCTCCCAGTCCCCCCAGTCCCTCCCAGTTCCCCCCAGTCCCTCCCAGTTCCCTCCCAGTCCCTCCCAGTTCCCCCCAGTCCCTCCCAGTTCCCTCCCAGTCCCTCCCAGTTCCCCCCAGTCCCTCCCAGTCCCCCCCAGTTCCCTCCCAGTTCCCTCCCAGTTCCCTCCCAGTCCCTCCCAGTTCCCCCCAGTCCCTCCCAGTCCCCCCCAGTTCCCTCCCAGTTCCCTCCCAGTCCCCCCAGTCCCTCCCAGTTCCCCCCAGTCCCTCCCAGTTCCCTCCCAGTCCCTCCCAGTTCCCCCCAGTCCCTCCCAGTTCCCTCCCAGTCCCTCCCAGTTCCCCCCAGTCCCTCCCAGTCCCCCCCAGTTCCCTCCCAGTTCCCTCCCAGTTCCCTCCCAGTCCCTCCCAGTTCCCCCCAGTCCCTCCCAGTTCCCTCCCAGTCCCTCCCAGTTCCCTCCCAGTTCCCTCCCAGTCCCTCCCAGTTCCCTCCCAGTCCCTCCCAGTGACTCCCAGTCCCTCCCAGTCCCCCCCAGTCCCTCCCAGTCCCTCCCAGTCCCCCCCAGTTCCCTCCCAGTTCCCTCCCAGTCCCCCCCAGTTCCCTCCCAGTTCCCTCCCAGTCCCCCCCAGTCCCTCCCAGTCCCTCTCAGTCCCTCCCAGTTCCCTCCCAGTCCCCCCCAGTCCATCCCAGTCCTCCCCAGTCCCTCCCAGTTCCCTCCCAGTCCCTCCCAGTTCCCCCCCAGTCCCCCCCAGTTCCCTCCCAGTCCCTCCCAGTTCCCTCCCAGTCCCTCCCAGTCCCTCCCAGTTCCCTCCCAGTCCCTCCCAGTCCCTCCCAGTTCCCCCCCCCCGGTTATTTCAGGGCCCCCGCACCTGTCCCTGCCCCTCCCCCACCCCGGCCCCCTGCCAGGGCCCCTCCCCCACCCGGACAGAGTGGGGGGGACTGGGAGGGACTGGGAGCACTGGGATGGACTGGGATAAACTGGGATGGACTGGATAAACTGGGATGGACTGGATAAACTGGGATGGACTGGGATGGACTGGTCAGTACTGGTCTGTACTGGTTTGTACTGGGCCATAATGGTCTGTACCAGTCCGTACTGGTCTGTACTGGTTTGTACTGGGCCATACTGGTCTGTACCGGTCCGTACTGGTCCGTACTGGTCTGTACTGGTCAGTACTGGTCTGTACTGGTCAGTACCAGTCTGTACCGGTCTGTACTGGTCTGTACTGGTCAGTACTGGTCAGTACTGGTTTATGCTGGTCAGTACTGGTCTGTACTGGTCTGTACCGGTCTGTACTGGTCTGTACCGGTCTGTACTGGTCTGTACTGGTCTGTACTGGTTTGTACCGGTCCGTACTGGTCTGTACTGGTCAGTACTGGTCTGTACTGGTCTGTTCTGGTCTGTACTGGTTTGTACCGGTCCATACTGGTCTGTGCCGGTCCGTACTGGTCTGTACTGGTCTGTACTGGTCAGTACTGGTCTGTACTGATCTGTACTGGTCTGTACTGGTCAGTACTGGTCTGTACTGGTCAATACTGGTTTATACTGGTCCCTACTGGTCCATACCAGTCCATACCAGTCCATACCGGTCCATACTGGTCCTTACTGGTTTATACTGGTCTCTACTGGTCTGTACTGGTCAGTACCGGTCTGTACTGGTCTGTACTGGTCCATACTGGGCCGTACTGGTTTATACTGGTCCATACTGGTCCGTACTGGGAGCTCCGGGCCGGTCCCAGCTGTGACCCGGGAGGAATTCGGCACCGCCCCTCCCCCCCCGGCCACCTGTGCCTGCGCTAATTAGCGATGATTAATGACCGGGGGAGAATGATTAATGACCGGGGAGGGTGATTAATGACCGGGGAGGGTGATTAATGACCGGGGAGTGATTAATGACCGGGGGAGAATGATTAATTACCGGGGAGGGTGATTAATGACCGGGGAGGGTGATTAATGACCGGGGGAATGATTAGTTACCGGGTTGGGTGATTAATTACCGAGGGGGAATGGTTAATTACCGGGGGAATGATTAATTACCGGGGGGAATGGTTAATTACCGGGGGGGAATGGTTAATTACCGGGGGGAAATGGTTAATTACCGGGGGGAATGGTTAATTACCGGGGGGAATGGTTAATTACCGGGGGGAAATGATTAATTACCGGGGGGAATGGTTAATTACCGGGGGGGAATGGTTAATTACGGGGGGGAATGGTTAATTACCGGGGTGGGTGATTAATTACCGGGGGGGGGTGATTAATTACCGGGGGGGAATGGTTAATTACCAGGGGGGAATGGTTAATTACCGGGGTGGGTGATTAATTACCGCGGGGGGTGATTAATTACCGCGGGGGGTGATTAATTATCGAGGAGGGTGATTAATTACCGGGGGGGTGCTGATTATTGGCCGCAGAGGGAATGATTAATTACCGGGAGGCGGTGATTAATGACCGTGGATGATTAATGGCCGCAGGGCAGGGGTTAATTACCCGCGGGGATTAATTACGGGGGAAGGGCAGCGACCGCGACAGGTGCGGGGAGGGGGGAGGGGAGGGAGGGGAACCGGGGGGGGAGGGGGGGACTGGGGGGGAACTGGGAGGGACTGGGAGGGACTGGGGGGGACTGGGATGGACTGGGATGGACTGGGATGGACTGGGGGGGAACTGGGAGGGACTGGGGGGGACTGGGGGGACTGGGAGGGAACTGGGAGGGACTGGGGGGGACTGGGAGGGACTGGGAGGGAACTGGGAGGGACTGGGAGGAACTGGGAGGGACTGGGGGGGACTGGGAGGGACTGGGAGGGAACTGGGAGGGACTGGGATGAACTGGGATGGACTGGGAGGGACTGGAAGGGACTGGGAGGGACTGGGGGGAACTGGGATGGACTGGGATGGACTGGGATGGACTGGGGGGGACTGGGATGGACTGGGATGGACTGGGAGGGGACTGGGGGGGACTGGGGGGGACTGGGATGGACTGGGGGGGACTGGGATGGACTGGGATGGACTGGGATGGACTGGGATGGACTGGGATGGACTGGGGGGGACTGGGATGAACTGGGAGGGACTGGGATATACTGGGGGGGCACTGGGAGGTGCTGGGATGGGCGCAGCCCTTGGCACAGGGTTCGACGACACCAGTACAGCCCAGTATGGCCCAGTATGGCCCAGTACAGCCCCAGTGACTCCCAGTACAGCCCCAGTGACTCCCAGTACAGCCCCAGTGACTCCCAGTACGGCCCCAGTGACTCCCAGTATGGCCCCAGTGATTCCCAGTACGGCCCCAGTGACTCCCAGTATGGCCCCAGTGACTCCCAGTGACTCCCAGTATGGCCCCAGTGACTCCCAGTGACTCCCAGTACGGCCCCAGTGACTCCCAGTATGGCCCCAGTGACTCCCAGTATGGCCCCAGTGACTCCCAGTACGGCCCCAGTGATTCCCAGTATGGCCCCAGTGACTCCCAGTATGGCCCAGTATGGACCAGTACAGCCCCAGTGACTCCCAGTACAGCCCCAGTGACTCCCAGTGACTCCCAGTGACTCCCAGTGACTCCCAGTACAGCCCAGTAATTCCCAGTACAGCCCAGTACAGCTCCATGCTCCCCCAGGGACACTCCCAGTCCCTCCCAGTACAGCCCAGTGGCCCCCCCGTGTCCCCCCCATGTCCCCCCCCATGTCCCCCCCCCGTGTCCCCCCCATGTCCCCCCCCATGTCCCCCCCCCGTGTCCCCCCAATGTCTCCCCCGTTTCCCCCCCCGTGTCCCCTCCCTGTCCCCCCCGAGTCCCCCCCATGTCCCCCCATGTCCCCCCATGTCCCCCCCATGTCCCCTCCCTGTCCCCCCCGAGTCCCCCCCATGTCCCCCCCAATGTCCCCCCCGTGTCCCCTCCCTGCCCCCCCCGTGTCCCCCCCGTGTCCCCCCCGTGTCCCCCCCGTGTCCCCCCCGTGTCCCCTCTGTGTCCCCCCCCGTGTCCCCTCCATGTCCCCCCCATGTCCCCCCCAATGTCCCCCCCGTGTCCCCCCCGTGCCCCCCCATGTCCCCCCCATGTCCCCTCCGTGTCCCCCCCATGTCCCCCCCATGTCCCCCCCAATGTCCCCCCCGTGCCCCCCCAATGTCCCCCCCATGTCCCCTCCGTGTCCCCCCCATGTCCCCCCCATGTCCCCCCCATGTCCCCCCCGTGTCCCCTCCATGTTCCCCCATCCCCCCACCGTGTCCCCCCCGTGTCCCCCCCCATGTCCCCCCAATGTCCCCCCCCGTCCTCTCCATGTCCCCCCCGTGTCCCCCCCGTGTCCCCCCCGTGTCCCCGCGCTGTCCCCGCGCTCAGCCGGGCGGTGGCACCGCGGCCGCGGGAAACTCTGAGTCACAACCGCGGGGCCACCGCGGGGGGTGGGGGGGGGGGTGACACGGAGGGGACAGCGCGGGGACAGCTCGGGGACAGCGCCCGGCAGACAGGTGAGACACCTGCGGCACCCCGGGGACACCAGAGCACCCTTAGGGCACCCTGGGGACAGCGCGGGGACAGCTGGGCCACCCTTGGGGACACCCGGGGCCACCCTTGGGGACAGGAGGGGACAGCTGGGCCACCCTGGGGAAGCGCAGGGGACCCCTGGGGACAGCTGGGGCACCCTTGGGGCACCCTGGGGACAGGAGGGGACAGCTGAGCGCCCCCGGGGGACCCTTGGGGACAGCTGGGGCACCCTGGGGACAGGAGGGGACATCTGGGCCACCCTTGGGGACACCCGGGGCCACCCTTGGGGACAGGAGGGGACAGCTGGGCCACCCTTGGGGACACCCGGGGCCACCCTGGGGACAGGAGGGGACAGCTGGGCCACCCTGGGGACCCTTGGGGACAGCTGGGGGACCTTTGGAGACAGCTGAGCACCCTTGGGGCACCCTGGGGACAGGAGGGGACAGCTGGGGACAGCTGGGCCCCCTCCCCCAGGGGACCCCTGGGGACAGCTGGGGCACCCTCAGGGGACAGTTTGGGGACAGGAGGGGGACCCCTGGGGACACACAGGGACAGGAGGGGACAGCTGGGCCCCCTCTCCCCCCCACCCTTGGGGACAGCTGAGCACCCTTGGGGCACCCTGGGGACAGGAGGGGACAGCTGGGCTCCCCCACCTGGGGACAGCGCAGGGACCCCTGGGGCACCCTGGGGACACTCGGGGACAGCTGGGGCACCCTGGGGACACCCAGGCCACCCCCGGGGCACCCTTGGGGGACACCTGGGCCCCCCCCCCCGGGGACACCTGGAGCACCCTGAGCCCCCCTTGGGGACCTTTGGGGACAGCTGGGGCACCCTCAGGGGACAGCTTGGGGACAGGAGGGGGACCCTTGGGGCACCCTGGGGACCCTTGGGGACAGCTGAGCACCCTTGGGGCACCCTGGGGACAGGAGGGGACAGCTGGGCTCCCCCCCCTGGGGACAGCGCAGGGACCCCTGGGGCACCCTGGGGACACTCGGGGACACTCGGGGACAGCTGGGCCACCCCCGGGGCACCCTTGGGGGACACCTGGGCCCCCCCCCTGGGGACACGTGGAGCACCCTGAGCCCCCCTTGGGGACCTTTGGGGACAGCTGGGGCACCCTCAGGGGACAGCTTGGGGACAGGAGGGGGACCCCTGGGGCACCCTGGGGACCCTTGGGGACAGCTGAGCACCCTTGGGGCACCCTGGGGACAGGAGGGGACAGATGGGCCCCCCACCCCTGGGGACACCTGGGCCCCCCCCTGGGGACACCTGGAGCACCCTGAGCCCCCCTTGGGGACCTTTGGGGACAGCTGGGGCACCCTGGGGACACCTGGGCCACCCCCTCCCCCCGGGCACCCTTGGGGACAGCTGGGCACCCCGGGACAGGTGGCACTGGTGGCACTGGGGGGGGGGAGGGGGGGGGAGGGGGAACAGGTGGGGAGGGGGAGGGGAGGGAGGAGGGGACAGCGGGACTGGGAGGGACTGGGAGGGACTGGTTTGTACTGGTTTGTACTGGGTTATACTGGGTTGTACTGGGTTGTACTGGGTTGTACTGGGTTGTACTGGTTTGTACTGGTTTGTACTGGTCCGTACTGGGTTGTACTGGTTTTTACTGGGTTGTACTGGTCCGTACTGGTTTGTACTGGGTTGTACTGGTTTGTACTGGTTTGTACTGGGTTGTAATGGTCTGTACTGGTTTGTACTGGTCCGTACTGGGTTGTACTGGTTTTTACTGGGTTGTACTGGTCCGTACTGGTTTGTACTGGGTTGTACTGGTTTGTACTGGGTTGTACTGGTCCGTACTGGTTTGTACTGGTCCGTACTGGGTTGTACTGGTTTTTACTGGGTTGTACTGGTCCGTACTGGTTTGTACTGGTTTGTACTGGGTTGTACTGGTCCGTACTGGTTTGTACTGGTTTGTACTGGGTTGTACTGGGTTGTACTGGGTTGTACTGGTTTGTACTGGGTTGTACTGGTTTGTACTGGTTTGTACTGGTCCGTACTGGTTTGTACTGGGTTGTACTGGGTTGTACTGGTTTGTACTGGGTTATACTGGTTTGTGCTGGGTTGTACTGGGTTGTACTGGTTTGTACTGGGTTGTACTGGTTTGTACTGGGTTGTACTGGGTTGTACTGGTTTGTACTGGTTTGTACTGGGTTGTACTGGGTTGTACTGGTTTGTACTGGGTTGTACTGGTCCGTACTGGTTTGTACTGGGTTGTACTGGTTTGTACTGGTTTGTACTGGTTTGTACTGGGTTGTACTGGTCCGTACTGGCTTGTACTGGGTTGTACTGGGTTATACTGGGTTGTACTGGGTTGTACTGGGTTGTACTGGGAGGGACTGGTTTGTACTGGTTTGTACTGGTTTGTACTGGGTTGTACTGGGTTGTACTGGTTTGTACTGGTTTAGACTGGTCTGTACTGGTCTGTACTGGGTTGTACTGGTCTGTACTGAGTTATACTGGGTTATACTGGACCGTACTGGTTTGTACTGGGTTGTACTGGGTTGTACTGGGTTGTACTGGGTTGTACTGGGTTGTACTGGGTTAGACTGGGTTATACTGGGTTGTACTGGTCTGTACTGGGTCTGTACTGGTTTGTACTGGGTCTGTACTGGGTTGTACTGGGTTGTACTGGGTTGTACTGGGTTATACTGGTCTGTACTGGGTTGTACTGGGTTGTACTGGGTTGTACTGGGTTATACTGGGTTGTACTGGGTTGTACTGGGTTGTACTGGGTTATACGGGTCCGTAATGGTTTGTACTGGTCCGTACTGGTTTGTACTGGGTTGTACTGGGTTGTACTGGGTTGTACTGGGTTGTACTGGTTTGTACTGGGTTTTACTGGGTTGTACTGGTTTGTACTGGGTTGTACTGGGTTATACTGGTCCGTACTGGTTTGTACTGGTCCGTACTGGTTTGTACTGGGTTGTACTGGGTTGTACTGGTCTGTACTGGTCTGTACTGGGTTATACTGGTTTGTACTGGGTTGTACTGGGTTGTACTGGGTTGTACTGGGTTGTACTGGGTTGTACTGGTTTGTACTGGTTTGTACTGGGTTGTACTGGGTTGTACTGGGTTATACTGGTCCGTACTGGTTTGTACTGGGTTGTACTGGTTTGTACTGGGTTGTACTGGGTTGTACTGGTTTGTACTGGGTTGTACTGGGTTGTACTGGTTTGTACTGGGTTGTACTGGTTTGTACTGGTTTGTACTGGTTTGTACTGGGTTGTACTGGGTTATACTGGGTTGTACTGGGTTGTACTGGTTTATACTGGTCCGTACTGGTTTGTACTGGTTTGTACTGGTTTGTACTGGTTTGTACTGGGTTAGACTGGTTTGTACTGGTTTGTACTGGGTTGTACTGGTCCGTACTGGGTTGTACTGGGTTGTACTGGGTTATACTGGTCCGTACTGGGTTGTACTGGGTTATACTGGTCCGTACTGGTGTATATTGATCCATACTGGTCTACACTGGTTTATACTGGTCTATAGTGGTTTATACTGGTCCATACTGGTTTATACTGGTCAGCAGGGCCATGGAGTCTCCCCCAGAGGCCAGCGAGGCTGAAGATGAGGGTGGAGCTGGGCTGGGTTATACTGGTTTATACTGGTCTGTACTGGTCCATATTGGTCCATACTGGTCCACACTGGTTTATATTGGTCTTTACTGGTCCATACTGGTTTTTACTGGTTTTTACTGGTTTATACTGGTTTATACTGGTCGGCAGGGCCATGGAGGCGCCACCAGAGGCCGGCAAGGATGAAGATGAGGGTGGAGCTGGGCTGGGTTGTACTGGTTTATACTGGTTTATACTGGTCCATATTGATCCATACTGGTCCATACTGGTCTGTACTGGTTTATACTGGTCCATACTGGTTTATACTGGTCCATACTGGTTTATACTGGTCGGCAGGGCGATGGAGGCGCTGCTGGAGGCCAGTGAGGCTGAAGAGGAGGGTGGAGCTGGGTTGGGTTGTACTGGTCCGTACTGGGTTGTACTGGTCCGTACTGGGTTGTACTGGTCCGTACTGGTGTATATTGATTCATACTGGTCCATACTGGTTTATACTGGTCTATACTGGTTTATACTGGTCCATACTGGTTTATACTGGTCGGCAGGGCCATGGAGGCACCCCCAGAGGCTGGCAAGGATGAAGATGAGGGTGGAGCTGGGCTGGGTTGTACTGGTTTATACTGGTCTGTACTGGTCCATATTGATCCATACTGGTCCATACTGGTCCATACTGGTTTATACTGGTCCATACTGGTCCATACTGGTCCATACTGGTCCATACTGGTCTATACTGGTCCATACTGGTCCATACTGGTTTATACTGGTCAGCAGGGCCATGGAGGCGCCCCCAGAGGCCAGCGAGGCTGAAGATGAGGGTGGAGCTGGGCTGGGTTATACTGGTTTATACTGGTCTGTACTGGTCCATATTGATCCATACTGGTCCACACTGGTTTATATTGGTCTATACTGGTCCATACTGGTTTTTACTGGTTTTTACTGGTTTATACTGGTTTATACTGGTCGGCAGGGCCATGGAGGCGCCACCAGAGGCCGGCAAGGATGAAGATGAGGGTGGAGCTGGGCTGGTTTATACTGGTTTATACTGGTCCACACATGTTTATACTGGTCTGTACTGGTCCTTACCGGTCCATACTGGTCCATACTGGTTTATACTGGTCAGCAGGGCCATGGAGACGCTGCCGGAGGCCAGCGAGGCTGAAGAGGAGGGTGGAGCTGGGCTGGGTTACACTGGTTTATACTGGTTTATACTGATCCATATTGATCCATACTGGTCTGTACTGGTTTATACTGGTCCATACTGGTCTATACTGGTTTATACTGGTCCGTACTGGTCGGCAGGGCGATGGAGGCGTCCCCGGAGGGCAGCAAGGCTGAAGAGGAGGGTTGAGCTGGGCTGGGTTATACTGGTCCATACTGGTTTATACTGGTCCACACAGGTTTATACTGGTTTGTACTGGTCCTTACCGGTCCATACTGGTCCATACTGGTTTATACTGGTCGGCAGGGCCATGGAGGCGCCGCCGGAGGCCAGCGAGGACGAGGAGGACGATGAGGAGTCGGTGGCGCGGGCCCAGGAGCGCCTCCTGCAGGCGCTGATGGCGCGGGCGGGGCGGGCGCTGCCCCGGCGGGAGCTGGAGCGGGACTGGGACGTACTGGGAGAACTGGGACACGGCTCCTACGGGCGCGTGCTGCTGGCCCGGCCCCGCCAGGGAGGTGAGACACACCTGGGGGCACCTGGGGGCACCTGGGGGCACCTGGGCACACCTGGGGATAGCCACAGACACACCTGGGGATAGCCACAGACACACCTGGGCACACCTGGGGGCACCTGGGCACACCTGGGAACACCTGGGCACACCTGGGGTATCCACAGACACACCTGGGCACACCTGGGGGCACTGGGAGCACCTGGGGTATCCACAGACACACCTGGGCACACCTGGGGGTATCCACAGACACACCTGGGGGCACCTGGGCACACCTGGGGGCACCTGGGCACACCTGGGCACACCTGGGGATAGCCACAGACACACCTGGGCACACCTGGGCACACCTGGGATATCCACAGACACACCTGGGCACACCTGGGGGGAGACACAGACACACCTGGGCACACCTGGGCACACCTGGGGATAGCCACAGACACACCTGGGCACACCTGGGCACACCTGGGATATCCACAGACACACCTGGGCACACCTGGGGGGAGACACAGACACACCTGGGCACACCTGGGCACACCTGGGGATAGCCACAGACACACCTGGGCACACCTGGGCACACCTGGGGATAGCCACAGACACACCTGGGCACACCTGGGGGTATGCACAGACACACCTGGGCACACCTGGGCACACCTGGGGATAGCCACAGACACACCTGGGCACACCTGGGCACACCTGGGATATCCACAGACACACCTGGGCACACCTGGGGGGAGACACAGACACACCTGGGCACACCTGGGCACACCTGGGGATAGCCACAGACACACCTGGGCACACCTGGGGGTATGCACAGACACACCTGGGCACACCTGGGCACACCTGGGGTATCCACAGACACACCTGGGCACACCTGGGGAGAGCCACAGACACACCTGGGGGCACCTGGGCACACCTGGGATATCCACAGACACACCTGGGCACACCTGGGGGCACCTGGGGAGAGACACAGACACACCTGGGCACACCTGGGAGCACCTGGGGGCACCTGGGCACACCTGGGCACACCTGGGCACACCTGGGAGCACCTGAGGGCACCTGGGCACACCTGGGGAGAGACACAGACACACCTGGGCACACCTGGGCACACCTGGGGGTATCCACAGACACACCTGGGCACACCTGGGCACACCTGGGGAGAGACACAGACACACCTGGGCACACCTGGGGGCACCTGGGGAGAGCCACAGACATACCTGGGGGCACCTGGGCACACCTGGGGGCACCTGGGGGTATCCACAGACACACCTGGGCACACCTGGGGGCACCTGGGGAGAGACAGACACACCTGGGCACACCTGGGAGAACTGGGACACGGCTCCTACGGGCGCGTGCTGCTGGCCCGGCCCCGCCAGGGAGGTGAGGAGCACACCTGGGGGCACCTGGGGGCACCTGGGCACACCTGGGGAGAGACACAGACACACCTGGGCACACCTGGGCACACCTGGGGGCACCTGGGGAGAGCCACAGACACACCTGGGGGCACCTGGGCACACCTGGGGTATCCACAGACACACCTGGGCACACCTGGGGAGAGCCACAGACACACCTGGGGGCACCTGGGCACACCTGGGGTATCCACAGACACACCTGGGGGTACCTGGGGAGAGCCACAGACACACCTGGAGGCACCTGGGTCATTCTCCCCTAGGTGGCCCCAAGTGAGCCCAGGTGTGTCCCTGTCCCTGTCCCAGGTGTGTCCCTGTCCCTGTCCCAGGTGTGCTTTACCTGTCCCAGGTGTGTCTGTCCCTGTCCCAGATGTGCTTTACCTGCCCAGGTGTGTCCCTGTCCCAGGTGTGTCCCTGTCCCAGGTGTGTCCCTGTCCCAGGTGTGTCTGTCCCTGTCCCAGGTGTACTTTACCTGTCCCAGGTGTGTCTGTACCTGTCCCAGGTGTGTCCCTGTCCCAGGTGTGTCTGTCCCTGTCCCAGGTGTCCCTGTCCCTGTCCCAGGTGTGCTTTACCTGTCCCAAGTGTGTCCCTGTCCCTGTCCCAGGTGTGTCCCTGTCCCAGGTGTGTCCCTGTCCCAGGTGTGTCTGTACCTGTCCCAGGTGTGTCTGTATCTGTCCCAGGTGTGTCCCTGTCCCAGGTGTGTCCCTGTCCCAGGTGTGTCTGTACCTGTCCCAGGTGTGTCCCTGTCCCAGGTGTGTCCCTGTCCCAGGTGTGTCTGTCCCTGTCCCAGGTGTGTCCCTGTC
Source organism: Phylloscopus trochilus trochilus (assembly GCA_016584745.2). Lineage (NCBI taxonomy): Eukaryota > Metazoa > Chordata > Aves > Passeriformes > Phylloscopidae > Phylloscopus > Phylloscopus trochilus. Next base: position 2,889 of record WQNJ02000302.1, on the reverse strand, counting down.
TCAGGTGTGCTTTACCTGTCCCAGGTGTGTCTGTCCCTGTCCCAGGTGTGTCTGTCCCTGTCCCAGGTGTGTCCCTGTCCCAGGTGTGTTCCCTGTCCCAGGTGTGTCCCTGTCCCTGTCCCAGGTGTGTCCCTGTCCCAGGTGTGTCTGTCCCTGTCCCTGTCCCTGTCCCAGGTGTCCGGGCTGACCCAGGTGTGCCCTCACCTGTGCAGGTGAGCAGGTGGCGCTGAAGCTGCTGTCCAAGGAGCGCACGGCCAGGTGCGGCTTCCTGCGGGAGTTCTGCACTCACCTGTGCCTGCGGGGGGCGCTCACCTGCGTCCAGGTGCTGCCGCTCGCCTTCGAGACCCCCACGGAGTTCGGCTTCGCCCAGGAGCTGGCACCTGCCGGGGACCTGTGTGGCCTCCTGACACCTGGGGTGAGTGACAGGTGGGGGACAGGTGAGGGGACGGGGATGGGTGAGGACAGGTGTGGGACAGGTGAGGGGACAGGGACAGGTGAGGGACAGGTGAGGGACAGGGACGGGTGAGGGACAGGTGAGGGGACAGGTGTGGGACAGGTGAGGGGACAGGGACAGGTGAGGGGATGGGGACAGGTGAGTGACAGGTGAGGACAGGTGGGGGACAGGTGAGGGGACGGGGATGGGTGAGGGACAGGTGTGGGACAGGTGAGGGACAGGTGGGGGACAGGGACAGGTGAGGGGATGGGGACAGGTGAGTGACAGGTGAAGGACAGGTGAGGGGGCAGGGACAGGTGAGTGACAGGTGTGGGACAGGTGAGGGACAGGGATGGGTGAGTGACAGGTGGGGGACAGGGACAAGTGAGTGACAGGTGAGGGGACAGGTGAGAGACACGGACAGGTGAGGGACAGGGACAGGTGGGACAGGTGAGGGACAGGTGATGGGACAGGTGAGGGGACAGGTGAGGGGACAGGTGAGTGACAGGTGAGGGACAGGGACAGGTGGGACAGGTGAGGGACAGGGACGGGTGAGGGACAGATGGGGGACAGGGGAGGGACAGGTGAGGGGACAGGTGAGAGACACGGACAGGTGAGGGGACAGGTGAGAGACAGGTGGGGGACAGGGACAGGTGGGGGACAGAGGAGGGACAGGTGAGGGAAAGGTGAGAGACATGGACAGGTGAGGACAGGTGAGGGGACAGGTGTGGGACAGGGATAGGTGAGGGACAGGGGAGGGACAGGTGTGGGACAGGTGAGGGGACAGGGACAGGGGAGGGACAGGTGTGGGACAGGTGAGGGGACAGGGACGGGGGAGGGGACAGGTGTGGGACAGGTGTGGAAGGAGGACAGGTGTGCACAGGTGGCCTCTCAGGTGACACAGCCCTGGGTGAGTGACAGTGCTGAGTGTCCCCAGGCGCCCCCAGGTGTGTTACCTGTCCCCAGGTGTGTTACCCGTCCCCAGGTGACACTGAGTGACCCCACAGGTGACCCCAGGTGTGTTAACCTGACCCCAGGTGGGCCTCCCCGAGCTCAGGTGAACCACTGCCCCTCCCCAGATGACCCCAGGTGTGACCCCAGGTGTGTTCACCTGTCCCCAGAGATGAGTGACACTGATTGACCCCAGGGACCCCATATGTGTTCACCTGTCCCCAGGTGTGACCCCAGGTGGGTCTCCCATCCCAGGTGGCCTCCCCGAGCCGCAGGTGAGCTCTGCGCTGCGCCAGGTGACCCCAGGTGTGACCCCAGGTGTATTCACCTGTCCCCAAGTGAGACTGAGTGACCCCAGAGGTGACCCCAGGTGACCCCAGGTGTGTTCACCTGTCCCCAGGTGGTCTCCCTAAGCTGCAGGTGAACCACTGCCCCTCCCAGGTGACCCCAGGTGTGACCCCAGGTGTATTCACCTGTCCCCAAGTGTGTTACCTGTCCCCAGGTGACACTGAATGACCCCAGAGGTGACCCCAGATGTGTTCACCTGTCCCCAGGTGTGACCCCAGGTGGGTCTCCCATCCCCAGGTGGGCCTCCGCCGAGCCGCAGGTGAATCACCGCCCCTCACAGGTGACCCCAGCTGACCCCAGCTGACCCCAGGTGACCCCAGGTGTAACCCCAGGTGTATCTCCCATCCCCAGGTGGGCCTGCCTGAGCCGCAGGTGAAGCTCTGCACTGCCAGGTGACCCCAGGTGTGACCCCAGGTGTATTCACCTGTCCCCAGGTGTGACCCCCAGGTGTATTCACCTGTCCCCAAGTGACACTGAGTGACCCCATAGGTGATCCTCAGGTGACCCCAGGTGTGTTCACCTGTCCCCAGGTGGGTCTCCCTAAGCTACAGGTGAACCACTGCCCCTCCCAGGTGACCCCAGGTGTATCTCCCATCCCCAGGTGGGCCTGCCCGAGGCGCAGGTGAAGCCCCGCCCCTCCCAGGTGTGACCCCAGCTGACCCCAGGTGTGACCCCAGGTGTGACCCCAGGTGTATTCACCTGTCCCCAAGTGACACTGAGTGACCCCAGAGGTGATCCCAGGTGACCCCAGGTGTGACCCCAGGTGTAATCTCCCATCCCCAGGTGGGCCTGCCCGAGGCACAGGTGAACCACTGCCCCTCCCAGGTGTGACCCCAGGTGTGACCCCAGGTGTGTTCACCTGTCCCCAGGTGTGACCCCAGGTGTGTTCACCTGTCCCCAGGTGTGACCCCAGGTGTATTCACCTGTCCCCAAGTGACACTGAGTGACCCCAGAGGTGATCCCAGGTGACCCCAGGTGTGTTACCTGTCCCCGGGTGGGGTCTCCCTAAGCTGCAGGTGAACCACTGCCCCTCCCAGGTGACCCCAGGTGTGACCCCAGGTGTATCTCCCATCCCCAGGTGGGCCTGCCCGAGCCGCAGGTGAAGTCCCGCCCCTCCCAGGTGTGACCCCCAGCTGACCCCAGGTGTGACCCCAGGT
>WQNJ02000301.1:0-19966 GCA_016584745.2 Phylloscopus trochilus trochilus | reverse complement strand
CACGGGCTGGGGGTCGAGGCCCGGCCGCGGTGCGGGGGAAGGGCTGGGCAGGGCAGGGCTCCATCCCTGCGGAGCCGCTCGGAACGTGATCCCGGCACCCGGCACGGGAGCGGAGCCGCGGCCGGACCCCGCCGGGGGCGGCGGGGCTGCGTTGGTGCCGCAGCGCCGGGCTCCGGAGTCTATTCCCGGCTCTGTGTGGGAGCGCTGCCTGGTGACAGCAGCTCACCACTCCTGCGGCTCCTCCGCGCTGCTCCTGCTCCTCGCTGCCTCAGTTTCCCCCCGCCCGGCTCAGGAAAGAGCCGCTGGGCCCCCCCCCCCTGCCCCCCCGCCACCTCTGGGTGCACATCTGGAGGGGATGGCAGAGCCTGGGGTGCGTCCGGGGATGGGCACATCTGGACGGGAAGGCACATCTGGGGCGGGGTGGGGGATACAGGCCCGGAGGTGAGCGCCTGGCCGGGATCCACCCGCGGGGGTGGGGGGGATGCACACGCGTGCCCTTTAACGCCGGCTGGAGCATCCCCGGCCCCGCCGCGCCCAGGGGGCTCCGCCGGCCGCAGCCGCCCCCCGGGGCCGATGCCCGTGAATCACCGAGGCCGCGGCCGCCGCCTTCCCCCCCCGCCACTAACCCAGTTTCTCAAGCATGAAGACGATGGCAGCGGCTGCTCGGCGGCTGCCACCTGCGCCCGGGGCGGGCGGGGGCTGCTCGGCCGCCTGACCCGGCCGTGGCCCCCGCCGGGGCTCGGCCTCCCTGCCCAGCGGGGACGGGCGGGAGGAGTCCCGGGGACGCCGCGATCCGGCTCCGACCCGCAGCGCGCACCGGCTCCCGGCCGAGCCCGGCTACGAGAGCCCCCCCCGCGCCCTCCCCTCAATCCCGGCCGTGCCCTTGGAGGCGGGGGGCAGCGGGGCAGGGGGGAATCCGGCCCTACCTTCAGGGGAGCCCATGGCCCGCCGCGGCAGCGCTGCCCGTCCGCCGGGAGCCATCCCCGCGCCGAGCATCCCCTCCCCTGCGCCGCACGCACGTTGTTGCCACAGCGACCGCCTCCCTCCGCAGCCGCCGGGAGGGATGGAGGGATGGATGGAGCGCGCGGAGGATGGGCCAGAGCGGCCTCCGGGCTGGCCGGGAGGTGGAGGGTGGGCAGGAGCAGCGCCCGGGCTCGGCCAGGGACGGAGGGGGACGGGCGGGAGCTTCCCTTGGGCTCAGCGAGGGATGGAGGGGGAGCAGGAGAAGGCTCTGGGGTTAGGGAGGGATGGGGAGAGTGCAGGAGCATCCCCTGGACAGACAGGGGGATGGAGAGAGTGCAGGACAATCCACTGGACAGACAGAGGGATGGAGAGAGTGCAGAACCATTCTGTGGACAGACAGAGGGACGGAGGCTGGGCAGGAGCATCCTGTGGGCAGACAGGGGGATGTAGGATGTGCAGGACAATCCTCTGGGTTTAGTGAGGGACACAGTTCAGGACAGTCCCCTGGACAGACAGAGGGATGGAGGCTGGGCAGGAGCATTCCCTGGTCAGACAGACGGCTGCAGGATGTGCAGGGCAATCCTCTGGACAGACAGAGGGACGGAGGGAGAGCAGGAGCATCCCTCGGCCTCGCTGAGAGGTGCAGGCGGTGCAGGACAACCCTGGGCACACATGGCGGGATGCAGGATGTGCAGGAGCATCCCCTGGACAGACAGAGGGACACAGACAGTGCGGGACAGTCCCCTGGACAGACAGAGGGATGGAGGGAGTGCAGGAGCATCCCTCGGCCCCCCCGCCCTGCAGGAAGGGGCCAAGGAGCATCCCCACATCCCCGGGGGGGGCACAGCCCCTGTGCCCCCCCTGTGCCCCCCCGTGCCCCTCTGTGCCCCCCCTGTGCCCCCCTGTGCCCCCCCTTGTGCCCCCCCTGTGCCCCCCCTGTGCCCCCCTGTGCCCCTCTGTGCCCCTCTGTGCCCCCCTGTGCCCCCTCTGTGCCCCCTCTGTGCCCCCCCTGTGCCCCCCCTGTACCCCCCCTGTACCCCGCCTGTGCCCCCCTGTGCCCCCCTGTGCCCCTCTGCCTGACCCCAAACCGCCCCCAGTGCCCCCCTGAAGGGCTCGGGGTGACACCCGGGGGACCCTGGTGACCCCCGGGCTGTGAGGGGACCCAGAGCTCCCCAGGGCCCAGGGGACACCAGGACTGTCACCCCAGGGGCACCGCTGGGTACCCCGTGTCAGAGGGCAAGGGCTGCGGGGTTTGGGGTGGAGCAGGGTTTGGGGTGGCAGAGGGGTTTGGGGTGGAGCAGGGCACGGGGCCATGCCCAGCACCAGGGAGGTGCCCTCGGTGCCGCCCCCGAGCATCCCCAGCCCCTGGGCGAGGCCGGGAGCAGACAGACAGACAGACGGACGGACAGACAGACGGACAGACAGACAGACGGACGGACAGACGGACGGACAGACGGACGGACGGACAGACGGACAGACGGACGGACAGACAGACAGACGGACGGACGGACAGACGGACGGACAGACGGACGGACAGACGGACGGACAGACGGACAGACGGACAGACAGACAGACAGACGGACAGACGGACAGACGGACGGACAGACGGACGGACAGACGGACGGACAGACGACGGACAGACGGACAGACGGACAGACGGACAGACGGACGGACAGACGGACACCCTGCCGTGCGCTTCCTGCACCGAGCGCGTTCCTGTCCCCACCTCCGGCCCCACCTCAGCAAACAGGAACGGAGCCGTTTGTGGGGTTTTGGTGGCTTTGTGGGTTTTTTTTTGGGGTTTCTTTTTTTTTCTCTTCTCTCTCCCCTTCCCCAGCCGTAATTAAAGAGGCCTCGCCCGCCCGAGCCCTTTCTGTCCCGGGAGGCCGAGGAGAAAGGGAGGGGAGGGAGGGGAAACCCTGACAGAGAGAGAGGAAGGGCTTGGGGAGGAGGAGAGAGAGAGAGAGAAAAAGAAGAAAAAGAAGAAAGAAATGGGGCGGGGGAAAAGTGCAAGCGGAGGTGACACCAAGGGAGCTCCTCCACCTTTGGAGCTTTGGCTGAATCGGGGAGGGGGCGGCGGGGCTGGGGGGGTCCGGGCCCAGCCGCTCCTTTCCCAAAGCTTTCTCCTTTCAGGAACGGCTCGGATTCCTGCCGGAGCAAGGAGCCGGGGCTGTGGGGCCGAAGGAAACGGGAGAGGAGTGGGGGGGAAGAAAAAAAATAAAATATAAAATAAAATAAAATAAAATAAAATAAAATAAAATATTAAATAAACTATAAAATAAAATATAAAATAAACTATAAACTATAAAATATAAAATATAAAATATAAAATAAAATAAAATAAAAATAAAATAAATGAAATAAATAAAATAAAATATAAAATAAAATAAAATAAAATAAAATAATAAAAAATAAATAAAATATAGAATAAAATAAATAAAAAATAAAATAAAATATAAAATATAAAATAAAATAAAACAAAATAAAATAAAATAAAATATTTTTTTTAATATTATGGGGAGGGGGCAGAGCGGTGGGGAGGGGGCACGGCCGGGCTGGTTGCCCCAGCAGTGAGAAGGAGGGGAGCGGGATGGTGCCGGGGCGAGGGGGATGGGATTTGGGGGAAGAGGAGGAGGGGAATGGGATTTGGGGTTATCAAGCTAAAGGGAATGGGATTTGGGGGAACAGACTGAGGGGGATGGGATTTAGGGGAAGAGGATGAGGGTGGTGGGATTAAGGGGTATCAAGATGAGGGGAATGGGATTTAGGGAAACAGGCTGAGGGGATGGGATTTGGGCTTCTCAGGCTAAAGGGAATGGGATTAAGGGGTATCAGGGTGAGGGGAATGGGATTTGGGGGAGCTGGGGGTACCAGGCCGAGGGGGACACCCTGGCTGGGGATCCAGGGCCACCCCGAGGGTGATGCCAGCCGAGGGGAGCAGCGGGGGCCAGCACTGGGTGCTGCTCTGGGGGAGCTCCGGGCACCCTGGGGTGGGCACAACAGGGGCGATGTTCTGGGGGTCAAAACGGGAACCTGTCACTGTAGGACATGAAAGGACACAGACTCGTGGTTCAGGAGGCTGAGGTGACTCCAAACCCCGGTTATTCCCAAAGCACCTGCCTTCACACCTTCTTACAGGGAGCCCACCTAAGGGGTGGGACCCTTGGACCCGCTGGTCACGTCCAAGGGTCACCAAGCAAAGCCCCTCCTTGAGAAAAAAAATAAAATTAAATTAAAAGAAAAGAAAAGAAAAGAAAAGAAAAGAAAAGAAAAGAAATGAAATGAAATGAAATGAAATGAAATGAAATGAAATGAAATGAAATGAAATAAAATAAAATAAAATAAAACAGAAAAACCAGGGTTGTTTATAACAACACGCTCTTGTTTACCAGTTCTGTGTCTGCGAAAGGATTTTCCGAAAATCAAAACAGGCAGGCACCAACCGTGGCTACAGGAACCCCTCTGGGGGAGCTGGCCCTTTGGGGGGACAGTGGGTGCCACCCCAGTGCCCCTCTGGGGGTGATGCCCTGCTCTCAGCAGGGCCCTTTCACCCACGCCCTGTGCAATAACCCCCCTGCTCCAGGAGCAGCCCTGACCCCAGAGATCTCCCATCCCCGTCCCCCCGGCTCCTGCAGCCGGGCTCTCGCTTGGATCCCCTCCAAGTTCCCTCCTTCACACCCAGAACCTGGCAACTCCTAAAGGTTTTTAGGTCTCAAACCGACTCCTGAGCGCCGGGGTTGGCTGAAAGGCACCGAAACGCCGTCGGCAGCTGTCCTGGGTTCCAATGTCAAATTGTGCCCAGGGTCTGTATTCCATCCCCATGAGCCTTGGAGCCAAGGTGGGGCAGTGTTTTCCTGATCTCCTGTTAACGAGCCTAACGATGCCTTGCCACATGACTCATGGATAACTTCCTCCTGGAGTTATCTCTGGTTAATGGGCCATCAAGGACCCACTGCAGGACTCATGGAATGAGATCATCCCATTGGGAGATGCTCCGCCCAGGGGGAGGAGCCAAGCATTCCCACCTGGATATAATCCAGGGTTTGAGACAACACAGGCAGCTTTTATCCACTGGACTCCCAGAGGAGACAAGAGCTACCAGACGGAATCACTGCTTGGACAAGAACATCTCATCTGGTTCCACTGGATTCCTGGAGGAAGATTGGACCCTTCTCACCACCCCTGGACCCTTCTCACCATCTCTGGACCGTTCTCTCTCAGGATCATCTCTGCTCCAACAGAACCACATCTGCCACTCCAGGAGGACTCACTTTTGGACTGCTTCAAACACCCTGACCAACAGGGTGTCATTTTGTATTGTTCCATTTATTTTATTTTACCTTTTTTCCCCTCTTCTCCTATTCAATTGTATCTCTGACTGCGAGTCTCACTGGTTTTGCTTTCAAACCAGCACAGCAGCGAAACGAAAATCCCCCCCAGGCGGCTCCTCCTCGGCCTGGGGGGCGCCCAGAGGGTCCCTGGCCCGGCCGGGAGAGGGCACGGAGCCTCCCCTCCAAAAAATAACGGGGAGGGGCACCCCACGGGGGTGGGGACACGAGCGCTGGGCCATTTGGGCACCTGCAAAACCCCGAAACCCCACCTGTGTCACCTCCCTCCCACCCCTGCCACTCCCTGGGGCACCTTTGGCGCCACCGCTGAGAGAGCCCGGTTCGTGTCACCCCCAGGACATCCCTGCCACCCCCAAACCCACTTTAATCACCCCAAAATCCACCTTAATCACCCCCAAACCCACTTTAATCACCCCAAAACCCACATTAATCACCCCCAGACCCACCTAAATCATCCAAAACCCCACTTTAACCACCCCAAAACCCACTTTAATCACCCCAAAACTCACCTTAATCACCCCCATCCCCACCTTAATCATACCAAACCTACCTTAATCACCCTAAACCCATCCTAATCTCCCCAAAAATCACCTAAATCACCCCCAAAACCCACTTTAATCACCCCAAAACCACCTTAATCACCCCAAACCCACCCTAATCACCCCCAAACCCCACCTTAATCACCCCAAAACCACCCTGATCACCCCGAACCCCAACCCTAATCGCCCCCCAAACCCATCCCCACCCCGTTCCCGATGGATCCAAACCCCCCCAGCACCGGGAGCAGCTCCCTGGGTCCCACCCTTGGAGCGTCCAGGGGAGGAGAGGGGTCAGGAGGAGCCCCCCAAAGCCCCCAGGACGCGGGGAGCAGCGGGGCCGGGCCCCAGGAGGAGCCGGGGAGGGGGCTGGGACACCCCCAGACCCCAAATCCCCCCGCCCCCCGTTCCCTTTTTCCCCCAAAATAAAAGAGCGGAAAAGGGATGCGAGTGCGGTTCTGCAGCTCTGGGCGGCCCCAGGCAGCTCCGAGGGAGATTCCCGGGATTCGGTTCCCGGGAGCGAAGGTGTCCCGGGGGGGCTGGGACACCCCCAGACCCAAAATCCCCCCCGTTCCCTCATCCCCCCGCTCCCCGTTCCCTTCCCCCCAAAATAAAAGAGCAGAAAAGGGATGCGAGCTCGGTTCTGCAGCTCTGGGCAGCCCCGGGCAGCTCCGAGGGAGATTCCCGGGATTGTTTTTGCCTCTTGGAGGGATCTGCGTCCTCCGGGATCCGTCCGGGATTCCTCAGGGGGGCTGGAAGGAAAAAATTTTCCCTTTTCCCGGGGAATTTCCCCGCCCGTGCTGCCAAACGGGAAAAACCCAAAGCGGGTGGGTGAGGGAGGCGCAGCCCCTTCCTTCTGCTCCGACACATCCAGCGCCGGAATTCCAGCGGGATCTCCGGGAATTCCAGGAGAAAATCTTTGGGAATTCCAGCAGATTCTCCGGGAATTCCAGCGGAATCTCCAGGAATTCCAGCAGAATCTCTGGGAATTCCAGCAGAATCTTGGGGAATTCCAGGACAATATTTGGGAATTCCAGCAGATTCTCCGGGAATTCCAGCAGAATCTTTGGGAATTCCAGGACAATATTTGGGAATTCCAGCAGATTCTCCGGGAATTCCAGCAGAATCTTTGGGAATTCCAGCAGATTCTCCTGGAATTCCAAGCAGATTCTGTGGGAATTCCAGCCAAATCATTGGGAATTCCAGCAGATTCTCCGGGAATTCCAGCAAAATCTTCAGGAATTCCGGCAGAATCTCAGGGAATTCCAGCAGAATCTTTGGGAATTCCAGCAAAATTTCTGGGAATTCCAGCAGATTCTCCCGGACCCCACCACACCCAGCACCGCCGGGTCAGTTCTCCTCCCCTTCATTATCCCCCCACCACATCCCCGCCTCTCTCCCGGCTCCAGGAAATCCCCGAGGGTCCTGGGGAAGCCCTGGGAAGGGGGGACGGAGCCTCGGGAGAGCCTCTCCCGGAGCCCGGAGCTGGGATTCCTCTTCAGCCTGGAAACCCCCCCGGAAATGCGGGAAAACCAAAGAATTTGGGGCTCAAAGAGAAGCGAGGCCGGGCTGGGCTCTGCCCGCCCCCCCGGACTCCCGGGATCAGGAGATTTCCCACCGGGAAAGGCGGCTCCACCTCCGGGAAGGGATCAGAGAGCACAAAACCCTAAAGACGGATGGGAACCCGGCACTGGAGCCGGAGAAAAACACGAGTTTTTGGGGAAGTTTTGGGATCAGGGCTGACTTTTCACAGCCGCGCTCTCGCTGGAAAGATTTTTCTGGTTTGGGTTTTCAGGGTTTTTTTGTTTGTTTGTTTTTTTAATTTTATTTTTAAATTTTTTTAAATTATTTTACATTTTATTTTGTTGTTTGGTTTTGGGTTTTTTGCGGTTTTTTTTTGTTGTTGTTTTTCTTTTTTTATTATTTTTTATTTTTAATTTTTATTTATTATTTATTAATTTTTTATTTTGTTGTTAGTTTTTGGTTTTTGAAATTTTTATTTATTTTTATTTTTATTTTTATTTTTATTTTCTTGTTTGTTTTTTGTTTTTTTGTTTTGATTTTTGGTTTTTTGGGGTTTTTTTGGGGGGGGCTGTTTTTTGGGGGGGGGGTTGAGGGTTTTTTTTAGTGATTTCCGCAGCAGATCACGGGGGAGGCAGCGGCTCTGGGGGCTTCTCCTCCTCCTCTTCCTCTTCTTCTTCTTCTTCCCCCACCCCCGGGGGCTGCGCATCCCACTCCCGGTGTCCCCGGGGGCCGCCCAGCCCCATCCTCATCCTCCTCCCGGGCGGGGCGCGGGGGTCCCGGGCAGGGCGGGAGCGGCTGCAGCCTGGCCGGGATGGGCCCGGGGGGGGCTCGGCTCGGGGCCGCCCCCAGCCCGAGCCTCGGGGACGCCCCCCCAGCAGCCCTTGGGGACCGAGGGGTTTCTGTCACGCAGCGCTGGGGGGGCTCTGGGTGCCCCCGACCCCCAAAGGGGGGAGAGGTCAGGGATCCCCCCCCGCCCCAGGCACCCTTTGCTGGGTCGGGGGGGTGCGAAACGCCGGATCGGCCCCCGGGCCGGAGCTGGGGGGCCCCGAGGGGAGGGGAGGTCGGTTCAGGGCTCACCTGCCCTCACACTCCTGCCTCAGTTTCCCCCGCGGTGTACGGTGGGGGGGGGGGGCAGGGAGGGGGAGCCACGGAGACCCCCAGAGTGACCCCAGAACCCAGAGAGTGACCCCAAAACCCAGAGAGTGACACCGGGACCCCGAGGGGCACCCGGGACCCCCAGAGGGACCCCAGGGACCCACAGAATGACCCCAGAGCCCTGAGAGTGACCCCCGACTGCCCGAGGGGCACCAGGGACCCTCAGAGCGACCCCGGGACCCCCAGAGTGACACTGGGACCCCTGGAGAAACCCCCAGACTGACCCCCAGAGGGACCCTCAGACTGACCCCAGAACCCACAGAGTGACCCTGAGACCCTGAGAGTGACCCCGGAGCCCCGAGGGTCGCCCCAAAACTCTGAGGGGCACCCCAGAGCCCCGAGAGTCCCCCCTGCACCCCAAAGTCCTTCCCTAAGGAGAACCCTCAGGAGCCTCCCAGCAGCCAGAGATCCACCCCAGAGCCCCCCCGGGAGTCACCCCAGGACCCGCAGCGCCGCTTGATTGAATTCGTGCCTCAGTTTCCCCCTCGGGGGATGGGGGGGGGCAGGGAGGGGGAGCCGCGGGGAACCCCCCCACCCCCGCCCCCCCGATCCCACGGGAACAGCCCCAAATCACCCCCCGGGCCGGGCATTCAGCCCAAGCCCCCTCTGCAGCCCCCCCAGGAACCACAAACGGGGCAGCCCCAGCTCGGGGAGCCCCCCCCGCGGGACCCCCCCCCAGCCCGGGGGGGGATGCTCGATGGAGGCGGAGCCCGAACCCCCCCGGGCCGAGCCCGCCCGCGGGGCCGGGAGCTGCCGGGACCCCCCGGGCTGAGGAGCGGCCGGAGCCACAGCGGGGACACAGCGGAACCCTCCGGGCCCGGGGGGGCACAGCGGGATGGAGCCCCCGACCACCCCCGGGGGGGGGGCACAGCGGGATGGAGCCCCCCGAGCGCCCCCGGGGGGGCAGAGCGGGATGGAGCCCCCCGAGCGCCCCCGGCCCTGCCCCGCAGTCAGAGTGACCCCCGAACCCACCCGCGGCCCTGCAGGGGGTGGGGTTGGGTTGGGGCCCCTCTGGGACCCCCCGGACCCCCCCAATCCCGGCCCCGCGGGACCCCCAGCCCAGCCCGGCCCGGCCGCTCCCCGAGCCCCCCCTGGGCCCCGTTCCCCGCAGCCCCCCCGCAGCAGCGCGGGCAGCCGCCGGTGCGAGATTTCGCTTTATTGCCAACGCCCCCGCCACCAGCGGCAGCTGCTGCTGCTCCGGGCCCGCGCCGCACCTGCCGGGGAAGGACAGAAAGGGATTTGCCCGCGGGGGTCGCGGCCCCCCCGGCCCGGCCCCTCCCGCCTCCGCCGCCCCCCGCGCTCCTCATCCCGCTGCTCACCTGGCCGGGCTCGCACGGAATTCCCTTCATCGCTCCGGAGCTGCGGCCCCGCCCCGCCCGGCCCTGCGGCCCTGCGAGAGCGGGGAGGGGGCTCCATGTGCCGGGGACCCCAAAGCTCCTTTGTTCCCCCCCCAGCCCCACTTTGGGGCCCGCCCGCCGCTGCCATCGCAGCCCGAGCCCGTTCCCCGGGCCGGAGCTCCCGGCAGTGTCACCCGGGGGAAGGGGCTGCAGGGACCCCCCGAGCAGCTCCAGCCCCGGCGGGAGGGGGATCCTGAGGGGCGAGGCTGCTCCTGACCGGGGGAAGGGGCCGGGATTGGTTTGGGGCGCGGGGTCCCGGCCACGGGGGATCCCCCGCTCCGGGATGATCGGAACGTCCCGGGGTGACTTTGTGGTGCTCGGACCCCCAAATCCTCTGCCCCGGACCCCAAAACACCGCCCAGCCCCCCGCTCAGGTGCTGACCTTTGCAGCGCCGCCTCTCGGGGCACTGGAACCCTTGGGGGGCTTCTCGGGGCTCTCCTCTTCCTCCTCTTCATCCTCCTCCTCCTCCTCATCGCTCAGGTCCAGCACTGCGGGAGAGCCGGGCTGGGCTGGGGGGGCCGGGGGGGCCCGGGACTCAGGGGACACCGGGGGAGGGGACACCCGGCACTCAGGGGACACCGGGGAGGGGACACCGGGGAGGGGACACCCCGGCACTCAGGGGACACCGGGGAGGGGACACCCGGCACTCAGGGGACACCCGGCACTCAGGGGACACCGGGGAGGGGACACCGGGAGGGGACACCGGGAGGGGACACCCGGCACTCAGGGGACACCGGGGAGGGGACACCGGGGGAGGGGACACCGGGAGGGGACACCCCGGCACTCACGGGACACGAGCTCGGCGAAGATGTGCACGGGGCCGGAGCCGGCTCGCAGGCGGAAGGTCACTGGAGGGCTCAGGGGCAATCCGGACAGCGTGGCCTGGAAATCGGGAGTGAGGACAAACCCTGGCAGCCCCCCCGGGCCCCCCCCGGGCACCCCCAGAGCCCTGACCATGGGCAGCACCGACGGCTTCAGCGTGGCCAGGGTCACCGGGCAGTTGCCCGCGTCCACCGCCTCCACCGCGTGGAATTGATTCGGGGTCCCCTGGCCCAGGCAGATCTGGAGGCGGGGAGAGAAGGAAATAAAAACCAAAAATAAAAAACGGAACCCACCAAATAAACCCGCCCCGCCCCCCCCCCAACACCCCAAACCTCCGCCCCCCGAACACCCCAAAACCCCCCCACACCCCAAACCCGCCCCGCTCACACCCCAAACCTCCGCCCCCCGAACACCCCAAAACCCCCCCAACACCCCAAATCCCCACCCCCCGAACGCCCCAAATCCCCTCCCCTTGAATGCCCCAAACTTTCTCCCCCCACACACCCCAACCCCCCCACCCCCAACACTCCAAACCCCCGCCACCCTCACACCCCAAATCCCCCCACACACTCTACAAACCCGCCCCGCTCACACCCCAAACCCGCTCCCCTCACACCCCTCACACCCCGCCCCCCGCCCCCCGCGGTGTTTTTGGGGTCCCGCACCGTGTGCAGCAGCAGCCGGTGCTCGCAGCCGCCGTCGTCGGGCACGGGGAAGGTGTGGGAGCTCCCGGCGCCGCTCAGCTCGCACCCTGCGGGGACAGCGGGGACAGCGCCGTGCCAGGGCCGGGGCCCGGCCGCGGGGACCCCCCCCCGGGGCTCTCCGGGCCGCCGCCACTCACCCCAAAGCGCCCTCTTGGAGCAGTGGCTGCCGAAGCTGTCGGAGAAGGACATGGCTCGGGGGGGACGGGGACACGGCCTGGGGAGGGGGGGGGGACACGCAGGAATGTGGGTCCCCCCCGCTCCGCCCCCCCTTTCTGAACCTGCAGCACCCCCAAAACGCCCCCGGCCCCAAAACTCCCCCGGCCCCAAAACTCCCCCGGCCCCAAAAAGCAGCGCCCCAATGCTGAGCCCCAAGGGACCCCCAGGGACAGCGGGGCCACCCCGCAGCCGCCCCTCGCAGGGGCGCAGCCGCCCCGCCAAGCGCCCCGCGCCAATTAGGCAGCAGCCAGGCTGCTAATGGCTTAATGAGTTAATCAATTAACACCCCTCAGGTGTGCTGCTAATGAAGGTGGGAGCCCCTGCCAATCTCACCTCCCCACGATGTGTCGCAGGGCGCATCCCTGGCGGCCTCAGCCCGCGTGTCCCCGCGTGTCCATCCCGTGTCCCTCGATATCCCCCCGTGTCCATCCCGTGTCCCCCTGTGTCCCCCTGTCCTGCCTGTCCCCTCCTGTCCCCTCATGTCCCTGCTCCCCCTTGCCCCTCGTGTCCTCCTGATCCCCCCGTGTCCCCTCCGTGTCCCTCGATGTCCCCCCGTGTCCCCCCGTGTCCCTCCTGTGTTCATCCCGTGTCCATCCCGTGTCCCTCGATGTCCCCCCGTGTTCCCCCGTGTCCATCCCGTGTCCCCCTGTCCTTCCTGTCCCCTCCTGTCCCTGCGCTTCCCCTTGCCCCTCGTGTCCCTCGATCCCGTGTCCCCCCGTGTCCCCCCGTGTCCCCCCGTGTCCCTCCCGTGTCCCTCCCGTGTTCATCCCGTGTCCCTCGATGTCCCCCCGTGTCCCCTCCGTGTCCCCCCATGTCCCCCCGTGTCCCCCCGTGTCCATCCCGTGTCCATCCCGTGTCCATCCCGTGTCCCCCTGTCCTGTCTGTCCCCTCCTTGCCCCCCGTGTCCCCCTGATCCCCCGTGTCCCCCCCCCCCCGTCCCCCCCGTGTCGCGATGTCGCACCCACCAGCGACACTCACACTGGGCGGGGTCCGAGGCTGGAGAGGCCGCTCCCGTCCCCGCTCCGGGATTTATGGAATCCGCGCGGGTGGGGGGGTGGGGGAGGATCGCGCCCCCCGAGCGCTCCGGGCACCGCCCCCGCCCCTCGCCCCCCCCGCGGGCAGGGACGGGAACAACCGGGACGGAGCGGAGTGGCACCGGGGACACCGCGGGGACACCGCGGGGACACTGGGGGACACTGGGGGGACACTGGGGGAACACCGGGGGACACGGGAGGGACACTGCAGGGACACTGCGGGGACACCGGGGGGACACTGGGGGGACACTGCGGGGACACTGCGGGGACACTGGGGGAACACCGGGGGACACGGGAGGGACACTGCAGGGACACTGGGGGAACACCGGGGGAACACTGGGGGAACACCGGGGGACCTCACTGGGAGGGGGTCCCAGGCTGGGTGGGGGTCCCAGATTTGGGGGTCCCTGCCCTGGGGGTCCCAGATTTGATGGGGTTTCAGCTTTTGGGGTCGCTGTGCTCAGGGCTGACAGCCTTCGGGGTCCCTATACTGGGAGGGGGGTCCCAGATTTGATGGGGTTGCAGCTTTGGGGTCTCTGTCCTGGGAGGGGGTCACAGATTTGGGGGTCCCAGCCCTGGCAGAGCAATCCCAGAATTCGGGAGTTCCAGCTTTTGGGGTCACAGTTCTGGGAGGGGTTCGCACTTTGGGGGTCCCTGTCCCAGGGGGTCCCTGTGCTGGGAGGGGGGTTCCTGTCCTGCCTGGGGGGGTGGGGGTTCAGATTTGGGGGTTCCAGCTTTGGGGTTCCCTGTCCTGGGGGGGGTCACAGCTTTTGGGGGATCCCATTCCTGGAGGGTCCCGATCCTGGGGAGTCCCAGCCCTCAGGGGGTGTCCTGGGAGGGGGGGTCCCGGTTTTGGGAGGGGGGGTCCCGGTTTTAGGGGATTCCCCCAATCCAGGAGGGTCCCAGGCCTGGCAGGGGGTCCCAGATTTGGGGGGGTTTCAGTTTTTGGGGTCCCAGTCCTGGCAGGGGGGTCCCAGATTTGGGGGTTTCAGATTTTGGGGTCACAGTCCTGGGAGCGGGGTCCCAGATTTGGGGGTTTCAGTTTTTGGGGTCACAGTCCTGGCAGGGGGGTCACAGATTTGGGGGTTTCAGTTTTTGGGGTCCCTGTCCTGGCAGGGGGGTCCCAGATTTGGGGGTTTCAGTTTTTGGGGTCCCAGGCCTGGCAGGGGTTCGCACTTTGGGGTCCCTGACTCGACAGGGAAAAGGCCTGGCCCAGCCCCTGAGGGGGGAAATGGGGGCTTACAGAATTTCAGGATTATTTTAGAATTATTTTAGCATTTTACAATTTTAGGATTTTAGAATTTTCCAATTCTCTGCCACCCTAAGGATGGAGATTTGAGCCTGTAAAGGGGAAAAAGGGTGGCTTAGATTTTAGGATTTGAGAATTTTAGACTTTGAGAATTTTAGGATTTTAGACTTCTAGAATTTTAGAATTATTTTAGAATTTTAGAATTTTAGAGTTTAGAATTTTAGACTTTTACAATTTTAGAATTATTTTAGACTTTTAGAATTTTAGGATTTTAGACTTTTAGAATTTTAGACTTTTAGAATTATTTTAGAATTCTAGAATTTTAGGATTTTAGACTTTTAGACTTTTAGGATTCTGGGATTTTAGAATTTTAGACTTTTACAATTTTAGACTTTTACAATTTTAGAATTATTTTAGAATTCTAGAATTTTAGGATTTTAGACTTTCAGGATTTTAGACTTCTGGAATTTTAGAATTTTAGACTATTAGAATTTCAGGATTTTAGACTTTTAGACTTTGAGAATTTCAGAATTTTAGACTTTCAGACTCTGAGAATTCCCAGCTCCCGAGCCACCCCAAGGCCGCCGTTCCCAGCCTCCCGTTCCCTTCCCAGGCCCGGCAGACACAACAAACCCGGCCGGGGGAGCCAAGGCCGAACCTCGGCCCGAAAACACAACGGGCGGGGGAGGAACGGAGCGAGCGGAACCGCCGGGGGAACCGGGACAGAGAGAGAGAGACCCGGGGGGAACGGGAATGGGGGAAAGGGGGAGAAGGGGAACGGGGCCCGGCCCCGGCCCCGGGAACGGGCGAATCCCCCCGGGGGGAGCGGGGCTGGGTCCAGGGAGCTTCGGAATAAAGATTGGCTTCAATAAAGATCTGCTTGAATAAAGATCGGTTTTGATAAAGATCGATTTTTACACATATCTCCTTTAATAAAGATCGGCTTCAGTAAAGATCGGTTTTGATAAATACCGATTTTTACAAATATCTGCTTCAATAAATATCGATTTTATTAAATATCTGATTTAATAAATATAGATTTTAATAAATATCTGCTTTAATAAATATCGATTTTTACAAATATCTGTTTTAATAAATATTGATTTTAATAAATATCTGCTTTAATAAAGATCTGCTTTAATAAATATTGGTTTTATTAAATATCTGATTTAATAAATATCGATTTTAACAAATATCGATTTTTAATAAATATCGATTTTAATAAATATCTATGTAATAAATATCTACTTTAATAAATACCGATTTTAATAAATATAACTTTAATAAAGACCAATTTTAATAAATATTGACTTTATTTCCCCTAATTTTATAACCGCCCCTGCACCCCAAGTTCTCCCCAGAGCCCCCCCTGGGCTCTTCCCCAGAACTCCCCAAATTCCCCCCAAGCACCCCAAAATCCCCAGCACCCCTCCCCCTTCACCCCAAAATCCCCCCAAACACTCCCAGCCCTTTGGGAAAATCAAACCCCAAACCAACCCCAAACAAACCCCAATCAAACCCCAAACAAATCCCAAACAAATCCCAAACAAACCCCAAACAAACCCCAAACCAACCCCAATCAAACCCCAATCAAACCAAATCAAACCCCAATCAAACCCAAATCAAACCCCAAATCAAACCCCAATCAAATCCCAAACAAATCCCAAACAAATCCCAATCAAATCCCAAAATCCCATTTATTCTGGGGCAGGACCCAGCAAAGCTCCAACCAAACCCCACCCGGCTCTGGCCCCAATTCCTTGGGATTTTCCAACGGGATCCCAACACCAGGAATGGGATTTTCCCACAGGGATCCCAACACCAGGAATGGGATTTTCCAACGGGATCCCAACACCAGGAATGGGATTTTCCAACAGGATCCCAACACCAGGAATGGGATTTTCCAAAGGGGATCCCAACACCAGGAATGGGATTTTCCAACGGGATCCCAACACCAGGAATGGGATTTCCCACAAGGATCCCAACACCAGGAATGGGATTTTCCAGCAGGGATCCCAACACCAGGAATGGGATTTTCCAGCAGGGATCCCAACACCAGGAATGGGATTTTCCCAATGGGGATCCCAACACCAGGAATGGGATTTTCCAACGGGATCCCAACACCAGGAATGGGATTTCCCACAAGGATCCCAACACCAGGAATGGGATTTTCCAGCAGGGATCCCAACACCAGGAATGGGATTTTCCCACGGGGATCCCAACACCAGGAATGGGATTTTCCAATGGGGATCCCAACACCAGGAATGGGATTTTCCAAAGGGATCCCAACACCAGGAATGGGATTTTCCAAAGGGGATCCCAACACCAGGAATGGGATTTTCCCAAAGGGATCCCAACACCAGGAATGGGATTTTCCAGCAGGGATCCCAACACCAGGAATGGGATTTTCCAGCAGGGATCCCAACACCAGGAATGGGATTTTCCAATCTTTATTTCCAGCAGAGGCAGCTCCAGCCCCTCCGTCCCTCCAGAGCTTTCCCGAGGGCTGGGAAGGGGCTCGGGGCGGGGCTGGGGGTCCCTGCAGCCCCCAAATGGGGTCTGGGGGCTCCGGCCCCCCCCAGCCCATCCCGAATTCCCGATGCTCATCCCGACGGCTCCCCCCGGGCGCTGTGGAACACCTGCTGGTTGCAGCCCTCCCTGTTCCGGGCGATCTCGATGGCCAAGAACTGGATCCTGGGGGCTGGGGAGGAGCAGGGGGGTCAGCCTGGGGGGGAGCCGTGGTTTTGGGGTCTCCCCTGGCCCCCTGCGCCCCGTTTTCCACAAAGAATGGTGTTTTGGGGTCCCTGCACCCCATTCCCCATGGAGGACAGTGGTTTTGGGGTCCCCCCTGGCTCCCTGCACCC
This sequence comes from Phylloscopus trochilus trochilus, assembly GCA_016584745.2. Lineage (NCBI taxonomy): Eukaryota > Metazoa > Chordata > Aves > Passeriformes > Phylloscopidae > Phylloscopus > Phylloscopus trochilus. The sequence goes on along the minus strand of WQNJ02000301.1, from coordinate 3,152 downwards.
CATTTCTCACTGAGGACAGTGTTTTTGGGGTCCTTGTACCCCGTTTCCCACCGAGGATGGTGGTTTTGGGGTCCCTCCCCAGCCCCCTGCACCCCATTTCCACAAAGGATGGTGGTTTTGGGGTCCCTGCACCCCATACCCCACCCAGGATGGTGTTTTGGGGGTCTCCCTGGTCCCTTGCACCCCGTTTCACACTGAGGATGGTGGTTTTGGGGCCCCCCTCAGCCCCCTGCACCCCATTTCCCACCAAGGACAGTGTTTTTGGGGTCCCTGCACCCCGTTTCTCACCCAGGATGGTGGTTTGGGGTCCCTGCACCCCATTCCCCACCCAGGATGGTGTTTTTGGGGTCCCTGCACCCCGTTCCTCACCCAGGACGGTGTTTTTGGGGTCCCTGCACCCCGTTCCTCACCCAGGATGGTGTTTTGGGGTCCCTGCACCCCGTTTCTCACCCAGGATGGTGTTTTTGGGGTCCCTGCACCCCGTTTCTCACCCAGGATGGTGTTTTTGGGGTCCCTGCACCCCGTTTCTCACCCAGGATGGTGTTTTGGGGTCCCTGCACCCCGTTTCTCACCCAGGATGGTGTTTTTGGGGTCCCTGCACCCCGTTCTCACCCAGGATGGTGTTCTCCTCCGAGTAGTCCCGGCGGGAGTCCAGGCGCAGCAGCGTCCCGAAGTTGAAATCCTCCACCAGCCCCTCGAAGCGCAGGCAGAACGGGCGCCACTTCTGCCGGGGGGCACCCCGAAACTTGGAACCCACCCCAAAAAATCTGGGGATCCCTCCCAGGAGTGGGACCCCGAAAGTTGGAACCCACCCCAAAAAATCTGGGGCTGCTCTGCCAGGGATGGGAGCCCCAGAGCTGGAATCCCTCAGGACCAGAACCCCAAAAGTTGGACCCCACCCCCTCCACCCAAAATCTGGGGACCCCTCCCAGGAGTGGGACCCCGAAAGTTGGAACTCCTGAGTTCTGGGATCGCTTTGCCAGGGCTGGGACCCCCAAAGGTGGAATTCCCACTCCAGGACAGGAACCCCAAAATCTGCAGCCCCATCAAATCTGGGACCCCCCCTGCAATGACAAAGATCCCCAGGGCAGGGACCCCCAAATCTGTGACCCCCTCCCAGGAATGGGACCCCAAAAGTTGGAACCCCCAAATTCTGGACTGCTCTGCCAGGGCTGGGAACCCCAAAATCTGCAGCCCCATCAAATCTGGGACCCCCCTGTGAGGACAGGGACCCTCAGGGCAGGGACCCCCAAATCTGTGACCCCCTCCCAGGATCCCAGGGATCCCAAAAATTGGACCCCCCCCCCCCCACCAAAAAGCCAGCGACGCCTCCCAGGGCTGGGAACCCCAAAAGTTGCAGCCCCATCAAATCTGGGCAGGGGCAGATTTGGTCCCTCCCAGGGCAGGGACCCCAAATCCGTGACCCCCTCCCAGGACAGAGACCCCAAAAGCTGCAGCCCCATCAAATCCGGGACCCCCCTGCAATGACAGGGACCCCCCCTCTGTGGTCGGTGTCCCCCAAATCTGTGACCCCCCTCAGTGCCCCAAGGCACCCCAAACCCCCCGGGTAAAAAGGGGGGGGGGGTCCCCAAGGCCCACCCACCGCCTTGGCCGCCTCCGATTTCAGCTCCTCGGGGTCCAGGCAGTCGAGGCGCAGGTCCCGGAAGGTTCTGCGGAACTCCTCGTAGATCCGATCGTCCAGCCGGGTCAGGCTGAGCAGCCGCGGCTCCACCGACGAGATCAGCTGCACGGGGAGGCCGGGGGGTCACCGGGGACACCCCAAAAACGCCCCCACGCCCCCCAAAACACCCCGCAGAGCCCCCAGACTCACGTTGAAGTAGACCTGGGCGTGCTGGTGAGCCTTCATGGCCCAGGCCAGCTCCACGCGGGGCTGGGCACAGCAGGGACAGCTGGGACACCTGCTGGGGACAAATGTCCCCTCCCTCTCCCCTCTCCCCTTTTTGGGGTTTTTTTCTCCCCTTTTTGGGGTTTTTTCCCCCCCAACCTTCAACCCCTTCAGGGTTCCTCTCCTCTCATTCTGGGGGGGGTTCTCTTCCTTTTGGGGTTGGGAATTTTGGGGTTCTCCTCCTCCCAAGGGATAAGGGTGGGACCCCCCTGCTGGGGCTGAGACCCACCAAGAGTGGGACCCCCCTGCCAGGACTGGGACCCTCCTGGATTGGGGGAATTCCTTAAAACTGGGAGACCCCGAAAACCGGGACCCCCCACTCCCAGGACTGTGACCCCAAAAGCTGAAACTCCCCAAATCTGGGACCCCCCTGCCAGGCCTGGGACCCTCCTGGATTGGGGGAATCCCCTAAAAATGGGAAACCCCCCAAAAAACCGGGACCCCCCCCCCCTCCCAGGACACCCCCTGAGGGCTGGGACTCCCAGGATTGGGACCCTCCAGGAATGGGATCCCCCAAAAGCTGTGACCCCCCCCAGGACAGGGAACCCCAAAGCTGGAACCCCCAAATCTGAACCCCCACCCCCCCCCCCAGGCAGGACAGGAACCCCCCTCCCAGCACAGGGACCCCTGGGACAGGGACCCCCAAAGTGTGAACCCCTCCCAGAACTGTGACCCCAAAAGTTGAAACCCCCCAGATCTGGGACTCCCTGCCCCAGGACAGGGACCCCAAAGGCTGCAACCCCATCAAATCTGGGACCCCAGGGCAGAGACCCCCAAATCTGTCACACCCCTCCCAGGACAGGGACCCCCAAAGTGCGAACCCCTCCCAGAACTGTGACCCCAAAAGTTGAAACCCCCCAAATCTGAGACCCCCCTGCCAGGACGGAGACCCCCAAATCTGGGACCCCCTCACAGCCTGGGACCCCGTCCCAGTGAGGACCCCCAGTGTCCCCCCGCTGTCCCTCAGTGTCCCCCCGCTGTCCCCCGCTATCCCCGCTGTCCCCGTGTCCCCTCAGTGTCCCCGCTGTCCCCGCTGTCCCCCGCTGTCCCCGCTGTCCCCCCGCTGTCCCCGCTGTCCCCGCTGTCCCCGCTGTCCCCGCTGTCCCCCCGGTGTCACTCACGTCGTTGCCGAAGGCCTCCGCGGGCAGCGCCAGCGCCTGAGCGGCCGCCGCGGCCTCGCCGGGCCCTGCGGGGGACACCGGGCTGGGACACGGCGGGGACACGGCCCGCAGGGCCCCCGGGGTCA